>JAGGCT020004101.1:990518-1027065 GCA_017654935.2 Phymorhynchus buccinoides
TCAACATTATGTTACACGATATCCATAAAGTAAAATTAGAAAACTGCAAAATATCTATGTACGCGGACGATATCGCCATATGGTCCGTTAACACCCCCCCCGGAAACTATTACAGCTTAGACCCCTTTCTACAAATCCACCAAACAAACATCAACAAAATAACAGACTACTTACACACTAACGGTTTCACAGTTGCCCCTCAAAAATGTGAATTCATGATTTTTTCCACAACTAAAGTTACAGACATCACCATCAAAATTGATAACGTCACCAAATCACCAGTACAGTCCGTTAAGTTTCTAGGCGTCAACATTTCATACAACCTTCAATGGAACAGCCACATTCATTATTTAATCCAAAAAGCTAATAAAGCACTCAACTTCATTAAAGTTATAGCCCACCAAAAATGGGCAAAAGACCCAAAATTCCTGACATTTTTAGTAAGATCACTGGTCCGCTCTAGATTAACATACGGTATGGAAGCTTTTTATTCCCTTTCAAAAACAGCCCTTAATAACCTTCAACGTTTCGAAATAAAAGCACTTAAAACTGCCCTGGGCCTCCCAAGGTATGCTATCACCGATCTAATCTACCGAGACATCGACTGGACCCCCCTAACTCACCTAATTAAACAGAACTGTGCCTCACTACTAATCCGTTTATACGCTACCAAAAACCTTTCCGAAAATGAATTTCTCACCTCCTTCTCAGACCCATACTTCGCCACTTCCAAAAAATACAAAAAATTCATCAACATCTATGACTATACAAACGAACTAATGACAAAAGCAGACGTAGCCCTCAATAACATCACAGCTTTCCCCCAACATCGACCCCCCCAGTGGGATTGGGATCCACCTGACATCGATATTAACCTTCACCTTCAATATAATAAAGAAAACGATATCAATAACCTCACCGTAGCTGCTAAAGAAAAGATTTATAACTTAAGACATTACTTATCCATTTATACAGACGGTTCCCTATTAACTAACCATAAAATCGGTTGTGCTTTCAGTATACCGAGCCTTAAAATTTCTAAATCCTTTCAATTAAACCCGAATATTTCCATCTTTTCAGCCGAGCTTTGGGCTATACTGGAAGCACTAACATTTATAAATAATCTTCCGCTTTCACCTTACCAAATCGTTATTTTTTCAGACTCTTTATCCTCAATTAAAGCCCTACAAGGCAACAACTATAATCGCGCCGAAATCAAATATGAAATCAGAAATATAATACATCAACTTAAAATAAGAGGTACCCAAGTATTACTAGTATGGATCCCTTCCCACTGTGGCCTGCTAGGGAACGATCTGGCTGACAGGGGCGCTAAGTCGGCCGCCTCCGGCCTTTCCGGAACCCCTACAGACATTAAACTTTCAGTGGGCGAAGCCAAAAGCCTGCTGAAAAAAGCAACTCACCAGGAGTGGGCAAAAGAATTGGATTCTAACGCCAAAGCCCACTCCTGGGACCCTAATATACACCAAGGGGGACTGTTCCTTCCCATTCCTCCCAAAACCCAATTCCTATTATTTCGAATCAGAACAAGGTCCAATTACTGCAAATATAAAAAACTGCCCTGTCACTGTAAAAACATCTTGGACCTTGACCATCTTTTTACCCCCTGTACTTATATTCAAAATCAACTCTCCACGTTTCTAGATAAACTAAAAGTATTAAAGATCCCTTTCACTCAGAAATCAATTCTATTCCGAGGCCCACATGAATGGTCCCCCTTGGTCTGGTTCGGAGAGGCCATAAGATCTGCCTCTTTCGGACACGAATTCTAAAAACTCTAAAATTTTCAACTTAAGCCCATCAACATCTTTCACAGGAGAGGGAGGGGTCCTTCCGGACAGCGGTCCGCGCACCCGCCCACGTTCCATTTCCCCATCCCCCCCCCTCTCCCCTTCTTTTAACATACAGCACGCTTTGATCGTTAGTGCTGGCTCTTTTTGAGCACACATTTTTACTCCCTTCTCCCCTGTGGACGGGTGTGCGGCCCGAACTCCGGAAGCTCACCTTCGTAGCCGTCACGCCACAGCGTCGCGCCATGTCGCCTGGGGTCCCTCCGCATACGTGCAGGACCTCTGTACACGGCGCCTTTCCTCTGTTTGGGGCGGGGAGGAGGGGTCCCTCTCCCTCCCTCCCCCCGCCCCAATCATGAAAGAATCGTTAACCTCCCTCTCCACTCTATCCACTCTTTCTTAAACCTGGGCTCCCATATAATAGTCAAGTTATAAACAACTATTATTAACAATATAGTCACCTGTGGAAGAACGAGGGCGGGGGGGATTTTGTAGCCACCCCCCCTTGGGATCCTGCAGCTGACCACTCATAAAAACTCTAAAGATATATTTTCAACCCTTGCCCTATATACTCAATCAGATTATGCAGCCTTGCACGGCTAAACATGTTAGCATTTCATTGGTCCTGGCAAAAACCAATAGAGAAAAACTACTGCGTAATCAAGGCCTCAGCAGACAGCGTATATTCGCTCATTACTACATCAAAATTTTCAACACTTTCTATTGGTCCTCCCGCTTAACGGAGAGGGTCCAAATCACACACACACCTTATATACACCACATTGGTTGCCATGGTCACCGACTGCCGGCCGGGTCAAACTTTATTCCCCCCTCCATAAGACCTATCTTTTAAACACCTATACCTTTTATAAATCAAGTTTTAATAAATCTTAAATACTCACGACATAACCCTTACACGACCATGACCTATCCCAGACAACAGCTCGTTTTAATATCATATTTACACAATTGTTAACACGGACACCCCCATCAAGCTAAGTCACGTTACGGCTGGGTGGTCTCCCTTACCCTGTTTTTGCGCTTCTGTCGCAAACATCAACTTACTTAACAGAATGAAAGATGAGTGAACGATATAAAATTAGGATAGTACTCCCCTGTTCTGGGAACCTTTTCTTACCTTTATTTTTTGTCTTATTCTTTTGTTCGTCGAGTTGATCTCCCCCTTGTTGGGGTAGGCTTGCGTGAGGTGGTTGACGCAGGGATGGCCTGCGTATCGCCCCTCCCGTTCGTCCTGCCCCCTCATTGTGTGCAGAGACCCTCCGAACCCCCCCCCCCTCCACTCTTTTGTTGTTCCCAGAACAAATAGTAAACATAAATCGTATAAATTTAAATAATAATTCCATTCTTTTTACACCTTTTTTAATCCAACTATCCATCATGTAAAAATTTTCCCAACTCTACTCCTAAGGGAGTTCCCGAGGGAGAGAGTTCCCCCCCTTAGTTGGACTTTTAAAATTTTTTATATAATAGGGCCTTTGCCCCGTGACCCAAACTTTTTGGGTTCACAAATTTTGTATAAATCCCTGTAAATACTATCTTTTAAAATAAACATAGGCCATTTTAGGCTTTTAATAATAAAACACATCTTTTCGGATTTTAAATTCGTAGCCCTGAATTTTTAATTAAAGAGGGTTGTTTCGGTACCCCCAGACAAATAACTAGATTTTATATAACATTTTTACATCTAAAAGAATATCTTATCACTTACCTTGAAATCTATTCATTTTAATTCGAACACTGGTTCACCATCTTCCCAAAACGAACAAATTTTAGCTTGCCTAAGAGATCCCCCCCTTCCCTTATACTATATATATTGTTCCGTCTTGTATATGTTTGTCAATGTGATGTTTTATCTATGATTTGACCATACCCTACTAATACACATGTCCCATATGTGCCTTCCCGGGTCGAGAGGACGTAAAACACCAAAATTACTACTACTACCCAAGTAATTCAATGTCCCATATGTGCCTTCCCAGGTCGAGAGGACGTAAAATTCCAAATTACTACCCAAGTAATTCAACTAGCTCACAGATTGGTGGGGTGGTCTCCCCTTTCAGCTGCGAATTTATCGCAAAATACAGAGATAGTATAGAAAGAACGATCGTATGAATGACTAAATTAGTAAGTAGGCATTTTGCCCCACCTCACGTTCCGGGATCCTTTTTTCTTTCTTTTATTTTCACCCTTCCTTTCGTAGAGCTGATCTCCCCCTTGTTGGGGTGGGCCTGCGGGGGGGTGCTGACGCAGGGATGGCCTGCGTATCGCTCCCCTCGCTTGTCTTGCCCCCTCATTGTGTGCTGAGACCCTCCGATTCCCCCTCCCCCTATTCTTTTGTTGTTCCCGGAACATAATGTAAATAATAAACCTAAAATATAACTTTACTCTTTTAATAAAATGATGAAATATCCACGATGTAAATACCTTCCCCTGCTCTACTCCCCAGGGAAGTCCCAGGGGAGAGAGTTCTCTCCCTCGGTGGATAATTTTAAAATTTTTATAAAATAGGGCCTTCGCCCCGTGATCTATATTATAGATCATAAATTTTTTGTAAATAAATCATATAAATACTTGTAAATACAATTTTTTAACATAAATAAAGGACAGTGTTGTCTTTTAATAATAAAATAAAGCTTTTGAAGTTTTTAAACCCCGTAGCCCTGAATTTTATACTTTATCGGTTGTTTCGGTCGGCCAAGACAAGACTTTTGAATTTTATATAACACCCTACTATTTTTACACTTCATTTAACAAGAACTTCGGTTCCAAAATAATTTTAAACCCGAACTTCGGTTCACAATCATCTTAAATAAATATCTTAAACTTGATTGCTAAGAGAGTTCCCCCCCCCTACCACTATATGTTCGTCCACGTTCTGTCCTCATGTGTCCTGTGATGTTTTATCTTTATTTACCCATACCCATCTAATACACATGTCCCATATGTGCCTTCCCGGGTCGAGAGGACGTAAAACACCAAAAATTACTTAATTACCCAAGTAATTCTTCTTGGGCCACCATCCTTGCTCCGGGTTCTACGTTGAGCCACACGTCACCTTTTTTTTTTTTTTTTTTTTTTTTTTTTTTGGAGCCGGAGATCAGATTTTTTGTTTTCTACATTAAGAAAACAAATTGGGGAATTTCGTTCGAGGTTTATATCTATTCTTTATCATACACATAACACACATTAATCTCTCTAATAGCATGCTATAATATCTCTCTCTCTCTCTCTCTCTCTCTCTCTCTCTCTCTCTCTCTCTCTCTCCCCGATCGTTTTCGCCTTGTAGGTAGCAGGCCTAGGTGGTTCCTTTCTTCTGTGCATGGATGCTCTTCCGGCTTGATCTTAGGTTCCCCTTCATTTCACTGTGTTTCTGCGGCTGGCTGGCTGCGTTCTTTGTTCCTTCGGTTCTTCACTCACGGGTCGCTTGGGCGAATCTCGTGGCTGGAGGGTGAGCGAGTCCAGTGATAGGCCTATGGGTTGGCTGTAAATTGTGTGCCGCGTGGGTTGTGTCTCTGCACCTTTGGCTTTCCGATGGCCTGGGTTCTTTCTCTCCTCTCTGCGACTGCGTAGTCCTACTTGATATCAAAGCAATACATTGCTACTATATTCATACATGCACATAATGTTTCTAAACTTAAACAATAATATAAATACAAATGATTATAATAACATTAATTTCCCTGTGTTCGTCATTTCATAATAGCAATAATTTCCCCGTGTTCGTCATTTCTCCAGTGGCTCTTTTCATTTTTTTCTTTCTTGTATTTCTAGTTCTTTTATTTTTCTTCTTCATTTCACATCATCATGCACATTTGTTATATACTTTGAATGTTTCCTTCCCCTTCTCACTCCCTCTCTTTCTCTCTCTGTGTATGTGTGTGTGTGCGCGCGTGCGTACGTGTGTGTGTGTGTGTGTGTGTGTGTGTGTGTGTGTGTGTGTGTGTGTGTGTGTGTGAGTGTACAAGCGATGATGTGTGCGTACGTGTGTGTGTGTGTGTGTGTGTGTGTGTGTGTGTGTGTGTGTTTGTGCGTGTGCATGAGTGCGTGTGCGTGTGTATGCGTGAGAGAGTGTGTTGAATCCTACATAGACCGTAACTGAAGTTCAGTCTCAAATATTAAATCTAAGTTTTTACACTTTCCATACTTAAATTTTGATATGGACAGCTTGGCGATTAAGAGGACGTTATTAACTGCTTTCCTGGTTCTATCTGAAAAGATGACTGTTTTTGGTAACCCAAACAGCGCCGTTGTTGCGCTCATGGGAACTGAATAGTCATAGTGTGTGAGGATGTATTGTTTCACATTGCTCCAGAAAGAAGACAGTTTTGGACAAAGATAGAAAGCATGCTCAATGTAATCTATTTCCCTGCATTGAAGGCATCTGTTTGTCTCTGCTACCCCCATTTTGTGTAGCAATATATTCGTTGGGTATATGTTGTGTATGAATTTGAAGTGCAGCAGCCTTAGTCTGGACTCTTTGCTGCATTCATATCCCAGATTGAAGTAATCTTTCACGTCAATATCTAGTTTACGTTTCCAAAAGTGAGCAGCACATATGTCGTGATTTTGTTTAAGAGCAAGTGTTTTTCGTATTTCTTTGTTAGATAAAGCTGTCAAGCGACCTTTTTCAGATGGTACATCGTTTGGAGTTTCCATCTTTTCATCATTTTCGTTTAGCTGCTGTTTCCACGCGAGCGGAATCGCGTTTATTAATGCATTGTATTCAAATACAAGTGCTGGAGAACTTCTTATTTTCTGTTCTATTGCTTGGTAAGTCATTAAGTTTCCATTATGCCAGAGATCCTGGACTACGAAGAAGCCCGCCTTACACCAATTTGAAAAATAAAGAGGCTTTCCCTTGTATTTTATGCCTCTATTATTCCAGAGTGGCTCTGTTTTCACATTTTCTACAGGCCGATCTTTATTAAAAGTTGCGATTGTGGTTATAACATCTTTCCAGAATGTTGATTTGATTTTATCTAAACATTTAATTTCTTTCGGATCAAGGTTACAATTAAAAATACAATGCAAGTTCTTAAATGGAAGGGGATTATTGATGGCTAGGATACTCCAGTGTGCGTTGGCTTGCTTTAGAAGTCGAGCTACCCATTTGACCAGGAACATGTGCTGTTGGTGTTCAATATTAATCATATTTAAGCCCCCTTCTTCTTTGCTTAAACTTAATACTCCTCTTTTTATTTTTTCGAATGCTTTTTTGTTGTTGAATTTCTTCTTCCAGAGAAATTTGTAGATAATAGAATTGATGGAGTGGAGCACTTTTGGGGGTATTGACGCAACTTGTAGAATATGAGAGAATTGGGACAACAGGAATGTTTTCGCAAGAATAACTTTACCATAAAGGGATGGGTTTCTGTTTTCCCAGCGTTTGATAATCTTAATGACATTATCTATTTTGGGTTTCCAGTTTTCCTCGATTTCAGAGATTTCCTTGTCTGCAGAAAAATAAACTCCTAATATTTTTAATTTACCGTTTTTCATGGGTATATTATGAACATTGCCTGATTCGTATTTTTTTGAGCCAAGCCATATGCCTTCTGATTTTTGCTTATTTAGTTTAAGGCCTGAGAAATGTTGGAATTCCTCTACAATTTTAGTAGCTATTTGAATATCCTCTTCATGTTTAAGTGTAAGCGTAGTGTCATCTGCATATTGTTTGATTTTGGAATGAATAGATTCTGTTAGTTTAACTCCTTGGATTTCATTACAATTTCTTATTCGTATAGCTAAGGTTTCAACTGCAATTACAAAAAGGAGTGGACTGACTGGACATCCTTGTCGTATTCCTCTCTGAGTTTGAAACCAGTCTGATAGCCAACCACCGTTATGAATACAGCTTTGAGTATTTTTCATTATGGTTGCGACACAGTTTACGAAACGCGGTCCAAAGTTAAAAAGTTGAAGCGTTTCCAGAATGCAATCTTTAGACAATGTATCAAACGCTTTGGAGAAATCAAGGGCTATGAGGGCCCCTGGCTGATTAATTGTATACATATGCTGAGTTAGATCATCCAAAAATCTTAAATGAGTAGCTATGTTTCTGCCTTTAATGAATCCTACCTGATCCTCGTTTACAATGAATGTAATTACATTCTGCAGTCTGAGAGCCAATGCTTTTGTAAATATTTTATAGTCTGTATTTGTTAGAGTAATAGGTCGATAGTTAGATAAATTGTTTTTGTCTAAGTCTTTCCCTTTGTGTATTAGTGTTATTACTCCTTTTTTCATGGAGAAAGACAATTCGCCTTGTTCAACAGAGTTAATTAAGCAATTATAAAGTGGTATTCTTAGTTTATTCCAAAACTTCTTGTAAAATGCGGGTGCGAGGCCATCACTACCTGGTGCAGAGTCATTATTTAAATTATTCAAGGCCTCAGTGAGCTCGTCGGCTGTGATCTCTCTGTCACACAGATCCTTTTCTTCTTCAGACAGAGTAGGGTAATTGTTATCTTTCAAAAAGTCGTTTTGTATTGTTTTTCCTCTTTCAGGTATAGGATCGCTTTTGTAGAGCTGTGTGTAGTATTGTTTAATTTGGTCTAATATTATTTGGGGGTTGTCTGTAAGGGTTTCGTTAGTTTGAAGGGATGTAATGGTGTTTGTAGCTCCTTGAGATTTTTCTAGGCGCAGGAAATATTTTGTGTTTTTCTCCCCTTCTTCCACCCATTTTACTCTTGATCGTACCTGTGCACCACGGGCGTCTCTTAGTTCTTGTATTTCTATGTCTTTTTTCAATTGTTGAGCTCTGAAGACCAAGTCGTTATTTTGAGGGTCCTGCAAGAGTTTTTGTTCTAGTTCTTCTAAGTGCTTAATTTTTGTCTGTTTGTGTTCAGTTTGTTGTTTTGCTTCTTTGGAATAATTTATACAAAATGATTTATATCTTACTTTGAACATTTCCCATGCATGCTGTGGGCTGCTTTCTTTATAATGTTCAAAATGGATATCTATGAATGATAACGTTTCCTTAATAAAATCGTCACGTGTTAGCAGTGACTTATTAAACTTCCAATACCCTGGGCCTCTTTTAAAGTTATTTACATTAAACGTTATTTTTACTAGTTTATGATCGGAGTGTGGAAATGTTACAATATCAGCTCGTTTAGTTAGGTGTAAGGATAGATCGTCACATAAAATATAGTCGATTCTTCTCGCAATAAATGGTGTAGTTTTTGACCATGTGAAGTCTTTATAGTCGGGGTGCATTGCTCTCCATACGTCCTTTAAGTCAAGAGAGAGTAGCAAGTTTGAAAGTGCTTCCCTCTCTCTGATAGAGTGAAGGTTGCCTGCTATATTGTCTAGGGGAGTCAATGTTGTATTAAAGTCTCCCGTTACCCACAGCTGATCGTATTCTTGATCACTTAACAGTTTACATGTCCGAGTAATAAACGCTAGTTTATCTAGTGTTGTGTTGGGCGCATAGCAATTGGCTATAACAGCTACTATAACCTTTATTATCAGAACTCTCTCTGTTGCTTGGAGAAGTTCAGCGTTAATATCTTTGTTGTTTATTAGGGTGATTAAGCCATTACTGTTATTAGTACCTGGGCTGTAGAACATTTTCCCAGACCACTGCATTTTAATTTCTTGTACAACGTCTTCTGTTACATGTGTTTCTTGTAAACATATAATATCTATTTTGTGTTTTCTAAAAAAATTGAATCCAAGTCTTCGTTTCAGTTTGTTTCTAAATCCGCGCACATTAAGAGTGCCAATACAAATGGAGTTGTTAGCCATAAGAGAAGAGGTGTAAGTTTCATCGTGCCAAGTCCGTTATTCATTACAATCGTTAGAGTCCGTAAGACACGCCAAGGTCGTAAGGGGAGGACTGTGGAACGCGCGCCGTCTCAGGTGATGCATTCCTCCACCATCCTGTGCCCCTCTCCATCCTCCCTTTCTTCGTCCCCACCTTCTTCCACCGTCGGTCTCTTGGCTGCCTGATCTTCGTGGTCAGTGGGAGATTCGCTTCTCTCCCTTTTCCCTTTCCCCTCGCCTTTCTCCTTTCTTCCTTCATTTCGCCCTGTTTTTTTCTCTCCTGTGCGCGCGGCGTGTTGTGCCAGTGGCCCAGCTGCTTCTTCCTGGCATTGGGTAGCTGGCGTGTTGCTGCTCTCTTCCTCGCCTCTCTCCTGTGTAGCAGCCTCGCTCTGGCGCTGACTGTCGTCTGCTTCTGTTAGTCCACTTGGGCAGTCTATTTGTTTGTGTCCTGGCAGACGACAAACTCTGCACACAATGTCATTAACGCAGCTGGCTGCTTTGTGGCCGTCTTGAAAACACTTTGAACATTTCATCGCCACTTTCATCTCCTTGTAGAAGATGTCTGCACTGAAAGCACCCAGTTTAAGTACAGGCATCAGTGGCGTGCTTGGCACAGTAATAAATCCAAACCTACGGCCTGTTTCGAACTCAGATAGTTTTCCGTCCGGGTTTCGTGCGAGTTCGTAGCGAATTGGGCTACGAATCTCTACACCTAGTTTTTCCAGAGCAGCTTCCACGTCCTTATGTTCAATGAACATTGGCAAGTTCGAAACCCATATTTTGGTGGAGGGTTTCTCCACCCCCTGCCCCCGTGCACTGAAGGGGTTTTTGTCCAGTAGAGTCACACGTGCTCCCCTGAACACAAAGCCCTCCAGCAATAATCTGTCTCTGGCCTCCCTGGTCTTAGAATAGATCATCCAGAGTCCTCTAATCCTCTGTGCACCACGAATAGTTTTTCTGCCAGTAACTGCCTCCGCAGCCACACAAATGTCATACGTTGTAGGCAGGCTTTCGTACACTGGCAGCGCACGTGCAGTCACATATACAGGCTCTATGAACGGGGCCGGGGCGGCCGCCGCCATAGTGCCAACACACTAACACAATCACTATTTTTTTTTTTAAATATTAGGCAGCTGCACTTCGAGCGGTATAATGGGGTAAAAAAAAAAAAAAAAAAAAAAAAAAAAAAAAAGGCACAAAATGGAACACTGTTCAACAATCGAGCTTTGTATGAATGTAAAATATCATTAACATTTAGAAAGAACACTAAAAACGCCGAAATGTATGCAGAGTAGAGAGCACGTGGCCTACCGACATCGGAGGCCAGCCGGAAGTCTGGCCACACGTCACCTACCTCCGTTCGCCTCTGCGTTTCCTGAGGCAGTTTTTCGTTAGTGAGTATTAATAGGGAATAGGGTTTTGTTTTTTTCCTTTTTTTTGCAGTTTGATGTGTTATTCAGCTGCCTAGTGTAGGGACGTAGGACATACTACAAAAGTGGTATACCCAGGAGGACTGCGCCGGCCATAGAGCCAGGTCACAGCAGGACTCCTGGGAGTAGGGCCTAGGACCTGCAGATAGCTAGTTTTTACTGGACTTTTTCACCTTTGCTCACTTTCTTTTTTTTTTGACTTTTCAATGTCATTCTCGCGTTCCTGTCATTCCCTCCACTCGTAGGCTACGGCCTGGTGGACACGGACTTCATAGACTAGGGTTCTTTAGGGCAGTTCCACACTCTGTTAGGGTTCCTGCCAGCCTCCTAATTTGTTGGAGGAGTTTGTGTGCGGGCAACTAAATTAGTCAGAATAGGTGTTAGGTGTATAAACCAATAGGTCTGTCCTGTCTCTCCAAATCTTTTTGGATATTCTTTAATTAATTGCCGTAGGGAAGCGTAGGAGTGAATGTAGGTGTAAACATAAATAAATACATTTTGTTTGTTAAAAAACTATGAAGTTAAATTGATTTGAAGGCCTGTTCTCTTCCTTTGAACAGACACTAAAAAACAAGTTTTTTTCTGAATAAGATAGGAGTCTTAAAATCTATGACATCTAAACATAATAAATAAGAATTCTGTAAACTTTGGTGCTTAAATAGCACAAGATAACACTGATCTATTTAACAAAACTAATATTTTCTGTTAAAACTAAATAGTAAACCCTCCAGTGGACATGGAGGGAATTTGATAAAAGAGTAGTAAAATTCCAAACCAGAATATTGAAAAAATTAAACCTTTATAGAGGCTGCCACGACCTGTACTGTGACACCACCTCTGGTTAGGAGAGCTTGATTCTGATTGGTCGCCCTCGTTTACGAAAGGTTCCCATTGGTTCCTTTCGTGGGCGTTTGGCGTCAAGTCAAAAACTGTAGTACAAGTGGTTAATCCACGGCTAAAAAATCCCAGCGATCTGATTGGTCGCTGGGAATAACAAAAAGACACGTTGTATTGTTCCTTCCTAACCGTTGGTGGGAGGGAGCAATACTTAGAGAAATATTTTGTAAATTAGAAAACTAACTTTAAATTTTGTTCTTTGAACATACTTAAATTCATAACCAGTCACAAGTTAAAACATGAGTTCGTCTGGGTCTCAGCAGACAAGGGGGCTAGTAAATCCTGGGACAACGTCCCAGAGGACCCTTTCATTTCAATTAAACACAGAAAAAGAGCATGTACAGTGCAGTGAGTCAGAGACTGAGTCTGACGTCATGGAGGATTCTCCACAGTCACCAGAGGCTGCAGATCCTCTGAATGATTCAGTATTCTCTAAAGAGATAAATGAAGATACCAACTTCACAGTGGTACAAAACAAAAAGAAAAAGATCAAGAAATGAAGGACTTTCAAATTCTAATTCTGACACATCTAGTGACCCACTCCCTCATGAAAAAAAAATCAGGGAAGAACTTAAAGACATGGACGGTCAATCCACCCCCCGTTCTGCCCCCAAATCAGGAGACTGAGACCCAGTCGAAGGTCCAGATTGAGGAGGAGCCGGAAATTATTGAAGTAATCAAGGAAAAAGAGGGCCAACGGCCCTGTCAATTTGAGTCTGCCCCAGGGGCTGCAGAGGAACTTGGTTCCAAAACAGCCTCTGGGACAGGGCACAAAAACAAACAAAATACAAGGCCAGTGAGACAGGGAGACCAACCCCCACCAGTGTTTTTACAGTTCCCAGTGGTTCTGGAGGACCTGGGCACAGGCTCAGCCACGCTCAGGTCCCTTGGACCCACTACCAGCTACAATATGTGGTGCCAGACCACGGGGCCCATTCTTAGTCAGAGACCCCTGTCCAACAACAGGTACTTGATAGGGTGTAGCACAGAAAAACAACAACGTACCCTGGCAGGGATGAAGAAACTTGCTCAGATTAACATAAAATGTACTATTCCAACGGCCACAACTGAAGGAGTAATAAAGGCAATTCCACATGAGGAAAGCTGTGAAGAAATAAAGAAGTTAATTCCAGGAGCCAGACAGGTATCTAGATTGAAAAACAAGGACGGGAGTGATTCTAGGGCAGTCAGAATCACGTTTGACAGGACCACACTCCCGTCCTTGGTGAAATTGAACGCGGAGGAATTTAAAGTCCACCCTTACGTGGCACCTGTTCGCAAATGTAGAAAATGTTCCAGGCTGGGACACAGTCAAGATCAATGCAGATCAAAAAGGGAAATCTGTGTGAGGTGTGCCCAGCCTGGACACAACATCAAAGAATGCAAGAGTCAGACACTCAAATGTATAAACTGTATGGGAGAGCATTCGGCTGCATACCAGGGCTGCCCACAATATCAACTGCGCTTGAAAGCCAACAGAATTAGAGCAGAAACATTCTTGCCTTATTCAGAGGCCATCAAGAAGGCCAAGGTCGTGATCAGTGAAGAGAAAACACTCAGGGAACAAAGAAGGCCACCTCCACATTTGCCACCAGATAGGGCATGGAGAACGGAAGAGAGAGGCCCCCCAGGGAGGGCACTGAAACCTACTTTCGCAGATAAAGTGAGGGGAGTTGTGGACCGGGAGACTGTTGGGGATCCAGTTCAGGACCCCCCCAGTGACCCGGAACATGTACCCCCTACCATTAGAAGAACAAGAACAAGAATCCTTTCAAAAAGACAAAGATTAAACAGCAATAAAAAAAGACTATTAAAAGCCAAAGCCACTCTGTTAACCAAACAACAAAAACAAGCCTCAGAAAAAACCATTGAAGTACTTGTGGCGGACCAGATCCAAAAACAGACAGAAACTATGATGACGAGTATAACTAAACATATGGACAGACTAATGACAAACTTCCAAGACAAAATGACACAAAAACTGGATCTGAGTCCGCCCTGTGAAACTAACACACTAGTCACACCCATAGATTTAAAACAAATACAACAAGCAGAACAACAGGAAACAAATAAATCCCCAGGCGAGGAGCTAATAACCAAAATTCTAATCTCTTTAGTAAAGGCCAGAAATGGCAATAAACCCAAACTGCTCCTTGACGGTTTGGTGGCCCTCCTCCCAACAGACGGTCAGTCCCCCATTCCTACCACACAAGGCAGTAGTCTGTATCGTCTGGCTCAGTTGGTTTGCAAACCGGCTGAGGCTTCCAGGCGGTACAGATACGTGTCACATAAAGCCCTGTAAGTATCTTGAATGATACAGTTTCATTAAAATCCAGTCAAAACACTCCTGTCTTCTTCTTCTGTTAATATTCTTCAGTGGAACTGCAGAGCAGTGTCCTCCAACATAGACTTTCTGATAAACTTTCTTGCTACAAATACAACTCAATACCACATCCTCTGTATCCAATCATTAAATTGCACTGTTATAAATCTACCCCGAATAGATGGCTTTTGCCATCCCCCTTCAATTAGTAACTCACTAGATAAAGTAAAAACAGCAACCTACGTAAGGAAAAACATAGGCTATAACAACATTGCCTCACCAATCACAAATATCGATAAAATTCAATATTCCAACACCATACAAATTCATTTAAAAGATCACCCCCTACATATAGTAAACGTATATTACCCACAGGGATACAAAAAGGCTCCCACAACCAACTGGCTTAGTTCTTTGCCCCTAACTTGCTCCTGGGCTGTGTTGGGGGATTTTAACGCTCACCACATAGCCTGGGAGCATAATTGTATAATAAATGAAGACCAGATTCTGATGAATGAAATTAACGAATCAAATCTGGTTCTGCTTAACGACGGAACGAATACAAGATACCCTCACATACTAAATAATAGAGCTACAACTGTGGACCTAACCTTGATCAGTCCACAGTTATTCACAAAAACGGACTGGTGCCCCCTAATAGACTCCCTGGGTTCAGACCATAAGCCCATTTCAATAGAGATCGCGGCAGACATAGATGATTCGGAAGATTTGCCCCCCAAGAAATTTCTATACGAAAAAGCTAACTGGGAAGTTTTTAAAGCAATTTTAGAGAAACATACCCCAAATGAAGTAGAACATCAGAACATAGAAATTTACTATACAAATATTCATACACAAATTTTAGAAGCTAGTACACAAGCCATTCCCATGAGCGTACAGTCCTCGGAAAAGATCAACCAGACCAGAAATAATCCCTGGTGGAACGAGGACTGTGCTGAAGTAGTAAAAGATAAACATAAGGCAAGTAACAGATTTAATAAATATCCCACAGAAGAAAATTTCAATGACAAAAAAATTAAAGAGAAACATACTAAACAAATTGTAGCTAAATCCAAACTGGAGTATTTTACTAACGAAAAGATAACTGATTTCAAAGACATAGGGAAAGCCTGGAAGAGGCTAAAAAGGTTAAAACTTAGTGGTTTTTCTAGAAAGACAAGGTTAACGATAAACAACAAATCAACAACATCAAATATCGAAACAGCTAACGTGTTAGCTGAAACCTTTAGTAAAGCTAGCCAAACCAATGCTTTGCCACCACAAGAACAAGAAAGAAGAAAAAGTATTCCTGTATTTAATAAATCTACGGATAA
Source organism: Phymorhynchus buccinoides (assembly GCA_017654935.2). Classification (NCBI taxonomy): domain Eukaryota; kingdom Metazoa; phylum Mollusca; class Gastropoda; order Neogastropoda; family Raphitomidae; genus Phymorhynchus; species Phymorhynchus buccinoides. The sequence goes on from JAGGCT020004101.1 coordinate 1,006,102, forward strand.
TTCAAACCCTATAAATTCTCCAATCAAATATACCGAGCTTGCTAGAGCCCTTCGTAGTATAAAAAAGGTAAATAAAGCAACAGGAGGTGATATCATCTCCTACAAGATAATAAAACAATTACCCCTAAATTATTTACAAATTTTACACGGATTTTATTCCAGATGTTGGGAGGGGGGGGAAATTCCACAAGCTTGGAAAGAGGCCCAAGTAATAGGGATCCCTAAACCCGGAAAACCGAAGAGGGATCCTAAAAGTTACCGGCCTATCTCCCTCACCCCTCATCTGGGTAAAGTCTATGAAAGAATCGTGAGAACACGATTAGATTACTTTTTACAAAAAAATAACATTTTGCCCCCCTTCCAAGCAGGTTTTCGAAAAAATCGATCCTGTATGGAACAAGTAGTTAAATTGACCTCCCATGTCAAAAGAGCGTTTAATCGCCGAAGAATAATATTATCCACGTTCTTCGACATCAAAGGGGCGTACGACTCAGTTTGGCATGGGAGGTTACTTCAAAAAATTAGCAGGCTCGGTATTGCGGGCAACACATTCAATTTTATTAAAGCTTTTTTAGAGAACAGAAAAATGAGAGTTAACGTGGGACAGTCCCTGTCCAGAGTTTACACTTTGGACATGGGCGTCCCACAAGGGAGCATGATCGCACCAACATTGTTCAACATCATGCTCCACGACATACAGAACGTATCATTAGGCAATTCAAAAATTTCTATGTATGCCGATGATATCGCGATATGGACACCCCCAAATACAAAAAAATACTCATTAATGCATAAAGAACATCAACGCCATATAACAGCCATAGCTACATACCTCCAGGATAATGGCTTCTCATTGTCACAGGACAAATGCGAGTTTATGGTTTTTTCTAACAAAAGAGACAAAATGGATTTTACAATAGATATATTAGGTACGGAAAAAAAACAGAGCACAAAAGTTAAATTCTTGGGAGTTATTCTTACTCCTACGTTAAATTGGACACCACATATGGAACATACAGCAAAAAAGGCTTCGCAAGCCTTAAATTTCATTAAAGTAATCTCCAAAGAAAGATGGGCTAAGGACCCAAAATTCTTGGTTAACCTGGTTAGGGCCCTGGTGCGCAGCCGATTGACCTACGGAATGGAAGCTTTCCACTCATTAACCACAAGTCAGTTTTCAAAACTACAAATCATAGAGACTAAGGCACTTAAGATTGCACTCGGTGTCCCTGTGTACGCAGTAAACAAGTTAGTGTACAGGGACATCGGGTGGTTGCCATTAGAAAACTTGATGAGGGTAAACTGTGCCAATTTTCTGGTGTGCTGGTATGCAGCCAAGACGGACTCATTTAAAGAATTTAAAATGAATATAATAGACCCCTTTTTGAACTATGAGAATAAAAAGAAAAAGAATCCCACAGCAAGTGATAAGAACACCAATATAATTCATTTCTCAGATAACCTGTTTAAAGAGGCTAACCTGGACTTACAAGAGGTCTCAATACACCCTTCAGCGTGTTTTCCCCCATGGGAAAGAGAAGAAATTCAATATGATACAACTTTAAATAGTAAATTTTCGAAAGAAGAGGTTAATTTAATAAGTATAGCAGCGAAAGAAAAAATTGAAGCAGCAAAATATCATTTACAAATCTATACTGATGGTTCTAAAATTGACCATAAGGTAGGGTGCGCGTTTACCATCCCCACCTTAGATATAACAAAATCTTTTCAACTAAATGACCATCTTTCAATTTTTAGTGCTGAGTTATGGGCAATACTTGAAGTATGCTCCTTCCTAAATAATCTAACCAATCCTCCAATAAATGTAGTTATCTACACAGATTCACTATCCTCCATCCAGGCCCTTCAGGGAGAAACAAACAACAGACTAGAAATTATAAATGAAATCAGAATGTTAATACATCAAATTATACTTAAGGGAACCTCTATAGTCATAACCTGGATACCCTCCCATTGTGGGATATTGGGCAATGACCGAGCCGATAGGGCGGCCAAAAGTGCCGCTGAAGAAAGATCAGGTACCCTAATTAATATCAAATTATCTATAAAAGAAGCCAAAAGCAAATTAAAAAGAGCAGCATTCCAAGAGTGGAGCAGAGAGCTTGAAAGCTATGCCAAAGCCCACTCTTGGGACCATATAATAGTAAAAGGCGGCCTTTTTCTGCCCATTAAACCAACCTTACAATCATTAATTTTTAGATTAAGAACTAGTTCAAATCCATGTACTTATATTGAAGTAATCTGTGAATGTGGGAAAACCCTCAACATGGAACACCTTTTTAATCCATGTATAAATATAACAAAAGAATTAACTCCACTTATTCAAAAACTTAAACTATACAACATAATGTATTCTAAACTAATAATTCATAAACATACAACAGAGGGATGGGCCCCGTTGGTCTGGCTGGCCGAAGCCTTAGTCATTACGTCCTTTGGTCAGCATTTCTGATCAAGAAGGGACAAAAACCAAAATAAGATTTAACTGTAAACTTTTAAATAAATGATTTTAATGACGGGTATAGGGTCCCTCCGGACAGCGGGCCGCGTACCTACCCACAGTCCACTCCCAAACCCATACAAATTTTAGTTTTCCCTTTTTTTAACTTACGGCATGTATTACATGACCGGTAGGATTCTTTTGATTCCGAGTATATTTTACTCCCCCTCCCCTAGTAGATGGGTGCGCGGCCCGACCTCCGGGGGGGTGCCTTCGTAGTCGCGAACGTGATATTACGGTCAGGGTTATCCCAATAGGTCCCCCCGCACTTAATGCTGGACCTATATAACGACGCCCTACCACTGTTTTGGCCGGAGAGGAGGGGTCCCTCTACCTCCCTCCCTCCGACCTAAACAAGTAGGAATCGTTAACTATCCCCGTCATAAAGTACTAGTTTTAAACCTTGGTTTTAAAAATATCTTAAACATAGATGGTTTTTAATAAACTATTAAAATAACAAAATTTCTTTAAAAATCTTAACAATTGAAGACTGGGGGTCCAGAAGCAACTTTTTCTGCCCGGGCTCGGCCAAATTTGTTAGTGCCTTTCTTTTTGAGTCTGAGATAGAGTTAAGTTTGTAAATATTTTTTCTTGAGACCCCAGTCTATTTATTTTTTCATACAATCTTTTCTCACTATGTGAGAAATTGATTGACATATTCTTTTTAAACAACATAGTATAAATAGTTGTCCACTTGTAGTGATAACTTTTTAACAATGAATATTTTTCAAAAATAAAGTCTCTAAGACACAAAACATGTAAATATCGTTTTTTTCGACCTTAAAATTGAATTTTTTAACATTTTCATTAAATACTCGTTCTTTTAAACATTATTGTGGTCCTGAAGTTTTAATCACTAGGCTCTCGCCAGGAGGGGTGCAGCTCTAAAAATATAATTTTAATCATTCATTTTTATCTAAAAAGTCAAGTTTTAACTAGACAGTAGTCTCGTACGGGCCATGGCTCATAAAATGTAAAAACCTTGACCTTTATTCAAGAGATAAACAACTATAAATAATAAAATAAATATCTAAAGTAAAATAAAAACAGCTTTTTTCTCTTCCCCTTCCCCCCATTTCCAAATAACTAAAAGTAGAACGTAATGTCCCATATGGCTTTGGCCGAGAGGACGAAAAGCATAATTAACCTACCCAAGTAACTGAACCCATTCCAGATAACTGAACCCATTCCACCTTTCCCCACCTATATGGATTACTATATCAACCGGGTAGTCTCCCTTTCTGGTTGCGCTATTGCCGCAAAAATCAAAATATTATTAATTGAACGAATGTTGTATGAACGGAATAATAAATTTTAAACAATATCACGGCCTAAATCCCCATGTTCTGGGAACCTTTTTTATTCTTATTTTACTTCGTCGAGCTGGTCTCCCCTGTGTTGGGGTGGGCCTGCGGTGGGGCTGCTGACGCAGGGATGGCCTGCGTATCGCTCCCCCCGCTTGTCCCGCCCCCCACTGTGTGCTGAGACCCTCCGAAGTCCCTCCCTCCCCCTCTTTTGTTGTTCCCAGAACTTTATGTAAATAAAAGTATAAACACAAGATTTCTACGGTTTTTAATAAGATTAACTATCCGCGATGTACATATTTCCCCTGCTTTTGTTTACAGGGAAGTCATTGGGGAGAGAGTTCTCTCCCCCGATAGGATATTTTAAATTTTATCTATCTATGGGGCCTTGCCCTTTGACCTGAAATTCAAGTCATAAATTTTTGTAAATAAATTAAATAAATATTTGTAAATACAAATTTTAACATAACTATGGGCCATATTAGGCTTTTAATAATAAAATAAAGATATTTCTTGACTTTTAAAACCAGTAGCCCTGGAATTTTAATGTACAGAAGTTTGTCGGTTTGGGTCAGACAAGATATACAAGCTTTTTAAAAAATACAACATTTTACACACACATAGATTCTTTTATTAAGAATCACGATTCGCAATCTGTCTTAACACGAATTCGGTTTCCCAATCTTTTCAAATGAACATTTTAACTTGCGCACGTAGAGAATTCCATCCCCTCCTCCCAATTATATGTAATGTTTACGTTTTTGTCCCTGTATGTCTTGTAAAATGTTGTTTTCCTTATTTTCACATACCCTACTAATATACATGTCCCATATGTGCCTTCCCGGGTCGAGAGGACGTAAAACACCAAAATTACTACTACCCATTCCACCTTTAACTATAAGCATATCGCTTCTCGGCCTTTTGGCTAAGAGGTATATATTGTTAAAAACTCGGGACTTTACTTGTGTTGCACTGCCTCCGGGCGTTGCAGCCAGTATTGTTCCCACCATCTTTGTATTTACAAATGTCCCATATGTGTCTTATGACCGAGAGGACGTAAAACATCATTTTCACCACCCATTCCACCTATGCGAATTCATGGTATTCTCAACTAAAATTACAAAACACGACAATTTTAAAATTCAAATTCTAGACCAAACAAAAAACCCTCCTTCCTACGTTAAGTTCCTGGGCGTTCACCTTTCTAGTGACCTCTCATGGACACATCACATTACACATTTAGTCAACAAATCAACTAAAGCCCTGAACCTTATAAAAGTATTAGCTAGACAAAAATGGGCTCAGGACACAAAATTCTTAACATACCTAGTCAGGACTCTGGTTCGTAGTCATTTGACCTACGGCATGGAGACGTTCTATAACTTAACAAAATCTAACCTAACAGCATTACAAACCATTGAAATGAAAGCCTTAAAGACTGCCCTGGGACTCCCCTCCTTTGCGATAAACTATTTAGTTTATAGAGACATGGACTGGCTCCCCTTACATCACCTTATAAAGTTAAATTGTGCAACATTTTTAACAAGACTTCATAGTACCAATAATTTTACAAAGGAAGACTTTCTAACCCAATTTTCGGACCCTTATTTTGCGCAGTCTCAAAAATTCGTTAAAAAATACATTAATATATACGATTTTGTGGAAGACTTACTTGAGAAATCAGAAACACTGATGAAACATATTGTATTTTACCCTAAATATATAGTGCCACAGTGGGATTGGGATCCTCCAGATTATGACATCTCACTACATCATGAATTTAACAAAGAAGAACAAATTAACCAATTAACAGTTGCAGCAAAACAAAAAATCTATAACTTTCAACATCAACTTAGTATTTACACTGATGGTTCCAAACTAGACGAAAACAAAATAGGTTGTGCCTTTACCATACCCAGTCTAATTTTTTTTTTAAATTTTCAATTAAACAAAAATATTTCAATTTTTTCAGCAGAACTTTGGGCCATTCTAGAAGCCCTTTCATTTATCAATGACCTACCAAATCCCCCATTCCAAATAGTTATTTTCTCTGACTCCCTATCCTCTATTTATGCACTACAGGGAGAAAGCCATAATCGTCTAGAAATAAAAAATGAAATTAAAAAATTAATACATCATCTCCATCTTAAGGGAACCAAAGTTACACTAACATGGATCCCCTCTCACTGTGGCATCATGGGAAATGATCTGGCAGATGGGGAGGCCAAGAGGGCGGCCACTCACAAGTCAGGCACACCCGTCGACATTGGCCTGTCGGTGGGTGAGGCCAAGTCACGTTTGAAAAAGACAATATTCCAGGAGTGGACCAGCGAGCTTGAGAGTTACGCAAAGGCCCACTCCTGGGACCCAAAAATAGTCCAGGGGGGACTTTTCCTCATCACCCCACATTATATTTCTAAACTAATCTTTCGACTAAGAACATACTCATACTATTGTAAATACAGAAACACCATTTGTAGATGCAGTAAAACACTTAACTTAGAACACTTGTTTAATCCCTGTTTCTACATCCAAAGGGAATTTATAGAACTTTTTAACAAACTGAAAACAGCAAATATACCCTTCACACTAAAAATATTATCAAAACACGGTGAGAAGGAATGGTTCCCCCCTTGTATGGCTAGCAAAGGCCATACACCGTTCATTTTTTAAAGAATTTTTTTAAGCGAACATATTTTTGCTGCTTCCATTTACTGCAGCCTTCATGACATAAAAACATCCGCCATTTTTTCACTGGTGTCCTCCTAGAGGGCCGGAACTTACGGCTGCCATTTTGACCTCTTTTTTTCACCCTCATTAAGATTACCTACAGTTGTGTATTCCAACAAAACAACTTACCTACATTTTATCAAACAACATCATTAATAACTTTAATGGGGAATCTGTGCGTGGGCCGGATCGGTACCCCCCCCCCCCCCCTCTCGTGTTGGGGGGGGGGGGGGGGGGGGTGCCTGGTGCGGCCTACGTGCAGAATCTATGGTAGTTGCATAGCGGCGTCTCCCCCTCCCTTTCTTTTTTGGAGAGAGGGGGGGGGGCGTTGGCTGGGTGCCTCGGGCGGAAGACAGATAATATCTCTCGCCCGCCCGAGACACCTCCGGGTGGCCACCCCTATTGGTGTCGCACCCGTGGCAGCGCCCCTAACCGTTTAACGTATATACTATAGACAATAGTTGCTCGGGCTCCCATGCCAAAATACCACCTGATTATAATAAAGATATCTAAATAATTATTATACGAGACACCCATATCATGTCAACGTAGGCGGGGGGGATTTTGTGGCCACCCCCCTACGGGAATACATGAAATATTTACAACACTCACTTACACTAGCGTGGTCGCCACCGTTATTTAGTTTTTAAATCTTAAATTAATCTTATTCTTACATGAGAACTTTCAGGCCATTTTATTGGTCCTGATTAATTACAAACAACAAATACCTATATGTACACCCTGTGGTTTCGGCCGGTCGGGGACCTCCGTCGCGCACTTTAATCTATTCTTATATAAAGTACAATAAAACAATTTTATTAGTAACTTTTAACATATTCATTGTCATTCGCTGAACAGGCCATTGGCCCATTGATAAACAATTTTAACTGTTTTAACAAACAAACATTTCATCACCTCATAGCGGCCGATTGAGGATCTCGTTAACGAGGCCTCCCCTTCTTTTTGGCAGTGAACGCTTTTACACCTGCCCCAACTTTTAATTAAACAATACAGCTGGTTTTGCACGGGCCCGCAAGCACGGGGTCCTCCGGCACAGCTATAGTATTTTAAACTTTTATATTATGATATCCAAATCTTAACATCATTTTAACTACTATTTTATCCATTAACATAAGTTGTCTTCCTCCATCATAAACTAAGGGTTATTCATTGAACCCATTTTAATAATTATTTTAACAATAGATAAAAAACAAATATGGTAGAACATGGTGCCCTACCAGTGGAAAAATAAAAATATAAAACATGTGTCTGTGTTGTATATAGTTAACTTAGTTGGGATCTTTTAAAGTAAATACACCCGAGTGGTGGTCCCCCTCTTGGGGAGGTGTCCCCGTCGTCGGTAGTTGACGCGAGGATGTCTCGCGTATCCTCCGGCGGCGGGGGTGGCTCCCCCTGATGGCTGAGGACCCCCGGGTCTTTATCCCTCCCCTTAACCTTACCCCAAGACCCGTGAGATGACCTCCCCCTTGATGGGGCGGGCCCGTCGTGGGTTGTTGACGCGAGGATGGCTCGCGTATACCTCCCTCGGCCGGCCCGCCCCAACTCGGCGTGTTGAGGCCCTCCGGGATCCCTTCTTTCCCTCCCCCCTTCCCTATTTTAATGATCCCTCCTAAGAATTCAAAATAATCTCCCTTTATATATTTTTAAAACTCTGTCCCTACTTTACAAAGTGATAGCCAGGACGGGAGTTTTCTCCCCTGGCGTTTTAACAAAAAGAATTCTATGTACAAATTTTTATGCTTGTAAATATATAAACTTATAAATAGATGTATATATAAAGAAAATATCTGTAAATAAATATCTTTTAAAAATAAATAAGGCCTCATTCGGTTTTTATCAATAAATATAAAGATCATATTTTTAACATTGTAGCCTTGAAATTTTAATACAACAGGGAGGGTTGTACTCGGGCCAGATACCAAACGAATTTTAAAATAAAATCTTATACACTTATAGTTATTTAACAAACATCTAAAGTCTCTATTAACTAATTTTAAAAATTTTAACAGGTTATTCCTCATAAAACATCAAAACTTGCGCTTTTAGAATTCCTCCCCCATATTTTAATGTTTTGTCTTTGTCTTTGTATACGTCTTCTTACGTTTTGTATTGTCTTTTTGTTTATTTACAACTAACAAATGTCCCATATGTGCCTTCCCAGGTCGAGAGGACGTAAAATTCTAGATAACTGAACCCATTCCACCTTGTTGCCAAAGAGATCCCCCCCTCCCCCACCTACTATATGTATTGTTTCGCTTTGTATATGTTTGTCACGTGATGTTTTATATATGATTTGAACATACCCTACTAATACACATGTCCCATATATGTGCCTTCCCGGGTCGAGAGGACGTAAAACACCAAAATTTCCTTCCTTCCCATTCCACCTTGCATCGATTACTAGCAATGCTACTTGTGGCGGTGCCATAGCCGATGAGGTTTAACCGAGGCGTGGTCACTGCTACAGCTATCTGTATTAATAAGAAATCGTGACTTTACTGGTTTCGTACTGCCTCCGGGCATTGCCTCCAGTATTGTTCCCACCATATTTGTATTTACAAATGTCCCATATGTGTCTGATTCAGACCAAGAGGACGTAAAACACCATTTTCGCCACCCATTCCACCTTGTTGCACGGCTAATCCCGTTAGCATTTCATTGGTCCTGGCAAAAACCAATAGAGAAAAACAGCTGCGTAGTAAAGGCCTCAGCAGATAGCGTATATTCGCTTGTTACCACTTCAAAATTCTCAACACTTTTTATTGGTCCTCCCGCTTAACGGAGAGAGTCCAAAACATACACACACCCCATTTACACCACATCGGTTGCCATGGTCACCGACTGCCGGCCGGGTCAAACTTTATTCTCCTCTCCATAAGATTTTTTCATACACCATACCCTTTTATAATTCAAAAGTTTTAACAAGTTTTAAATACTTATGACATAACTTCTACATGACCATGACGTACTCCCAGACCACAATTCGTTTTAATATCACCTTTACACAATTGTTAACACGGACACCTCCACCAAGCTAAGTCATGTTACGGCTGGGTGGTCTCCCTTAACCTGTTTTGCGCTTCTGTCGCAAACCTCAATTTACTTAACGGAATGAAAGATGATTGAATGATATAAAATTAGGGTAGAACTCCCCATGTTCTGGGAACCTTTTCTTACTTTTATTTTTTGTCTTATTCTTTCGCTCGTCGAGTTGATCTCCCCCTTGTTGGGGTGGGCCTGCGTGAGGAGGTTGACGCAGGGATGGCCTGCGTATCGCCCCTCTCGTTTGTCCTGCCCCCTCATTGTGTGCAGAGACCCTCCGAACCCCCTCCTTCCATTCTTTCGTTGTTCCCAGAACTAATAGCAAACATAAATCGTATAAATTTAAAATAATAATTTCATTCTTTTTACACCTTTTTAATCCAACTATCCACCATGTAAAAATCTACCCAAACTCTACTCCTAAGGGAAGTCCCTAGGGAGAGAGTTCCCCCCCTTAGTTGGATTTTTAAAACTTTTTATATAATAGGGCCTTCGCCCCGTGACCCAATTTTTGGGTTCACAAATTTTGTAAACATATAAAATAAATTCCTGTAAATATATTCTTTTAAAATAAACATAGGCCACCTTAGGCTTTTAATAATAAAACACATTTTTTCGGATTTTACATTCGTAGCCCTGGATTTTTAATTAAAGAGGATTGTTTCGGTACCCCCAGACAAGAAATCAAATTTTATATAACATTTTACATACAAAGAATACTTTTACCATGAGTCCTGAATTCTATTCATTTTAATTCGAACGTTGGTTCACCATTTACCCAAATCGAATATATTTTAGCTTGCCTAAGAGATCCCCCCCTTCCCTACCCACTATATGTATCGTCTACGTCTCGTATATGTTTGTCATGTGATGTTTTATATATGATTTGATCATACCCCACTAATACACATGTCCCATATGTGCCTTCACGGGTCGAGAGGACGTAAAACACCAAAATTTCCTTCCACGTAAGTCAACATACTAAATATCTTCCAATTACATCACCAATTGCCACTAATAATGACACCATCTATTCTAACACTATTCAAGTTACAATCAACGGCACCACAACAAATTTATTAAATATCTACTTTCCTAAGGGCTACCAATCTAATACCACTCGTGACTGGATGTCCTCCCTTTCTAATTCCGCCTCCTGGGTAGTGGCGGGGGATTTTAATGCCCACCACCCTGCCTGGGAGGCCTTCAATTCCTACTCCGACTCAGTAGGTAATCAATTATTTAACGAGATTATACACTCAGACCTAATACTCCTTAATGATGGCTCAGCCACAAGATTTCCTGACAGTCCCAAACACAAACCAACCGCCATTGATTTAACTTTAGTCTCCCCCAACCTTATAGCTAGTCACGAGTGGTATCCCTTTTCCGACACACTATTCTCTGACCACAAACCCATCTCAATTGAATTTAACGTCCTATAGAACAGAAAAACAATAGAACAGAAAAACAAACACCAAGATACAACTTCGATAAGGCCAACTGGCATCTTTTCCGATCATTTTTAAACAAATATAATATTGATAATTTGATACACACTGACTTAGAATCTTACTATAGTAATATTAGAAAAACCATATTGCAGGCCTGTGACAAAGCTGTGCCTGCACTCCCCCTGTTTGCTCCTGATAAGCCTACTGCCAAACCATGGTGGAATAGCACGGTCAAACAGGCGGTGCAGGCCAAAAAGAAGGCCTGCAATCGTTATGATTTACACCCCTCCCCCCCCAACTATATTCTTAAATTATAAGCCGAGAGTCACTTGACGACATCATAAACGAAGCTAAAAGAGAATTTTTCAATAGTAACGAAGATATTTTAGATTATAAAGACCTTAGTAAAGCTTGGAAAAAACTTAGAATACTTAATACGAAAAACTATGTAAGGGAGCCCAGAGTCCTCAAAAACAACACACTAACAACCAATAATTTCGATACAGCCAATACCTTGGCGGAGACTTTCGCTCAGGCCAGCCAGACAAAGTTCCTCCCCACTAAAGACAAAATCAAACGTCAAAGTAATCCTCACCATACAAAATCAGATAACAACTCTCACTATATTAACGCCCCTCTGAAAATTACCGAGGTTGCTGCATCCATTAACTTAATTAAAAAAACTAGTAAAGCTACAGGAGAAGACCCTATCTCCTACAAACTAATAAAAGAACTCCCCCACTCATTTCATACCATTTTACATAACTTTTACTCCAAGTGTTGGGAGGGGGGAACTGTCCCCCAGGCGTGGAGGGAGGCACAGGTCATTGGGGTCCTCAAGCCAGGAAAACCGGCTAGGGACCCAAAGAGCTACCGCCCCATCTCCCTCACACCTCACTTGGGCAAAATTTACGAGCGTATCGTAAAAAATAGACTAGAATATTTTCTAGACAAAAATAATATCATCCCCACTTTCCAGGCAGGATTCCGTCCCCATAGAAACTGTATGGAGCAAGTAGTAAGACTTACCGCCCATGTCAGACGTTCCTTTACACGTCGTAAGAAGGTCCTAGCCACTTTTTTGTGATATCAAGGGAGCCTACGACACCGTCTGGCATGGGAGGCTCCTAGATAAACTCAGCAGCCTCGGCATAGAGGGCAACACCTTTAATTTCATCCTCTCTTTTCTAAATAACCGCAGCCTAAGAGTTAAGGTGGGTAAATCCCTGTCGATGTCCCACCAACTTGATATGGGAGTGCCCCAGGGCAGTATCATAGCCCCCATCCTATTTAACATCATGGTACACGATATTCATAAATTAAAATTAGAAAACTGCAAGATATCGATGTACGCAGACGACATAGCCATATGGTCCATTAACACCCCTCCTGGAAACTATTACAGCTTAGATCCCTTTATACTGATACATCAAACTAACATCAATAAAATAACTAACTATTTACATACCAATGGATTCACCGTCGCCCCCCAAAAGTGCGAATTTATGGTTTTTTCTACTACTAAAACGAACAATATCACCGTTAAAATCGACAATATTATTAAAACACCTACACCCACTGTCACATTTCTAGGAGTTGTCCTATCTTACAACCTTCAATGGAACACACATATCCAACATCTAATTAAAAAATCCAATAAAGCCCTTAACCTTATAAAAATCCTATCCTACCAAAAATGGGCTAAAGACCCCAAATTCCTTACATACCTAGTTAGATCATTAATTCGCTCTAGATTAACTTACGGAATGGAAGTTTTTTTACTCCCTTTCTAAATCAAATTTAACTAAACTCCAATGTTTCGAAGTAAAAGCCCTTAAAACTGCCCTGGGCCTCCCAAAGTATGCTATTACTGCCCTAATATACCGAGACATCGACTGGGTTCCCCTTGCTCACCTGATTAAGTATAACTGTGCCTCCTTATTAATTCGATTATATGCAACAAACAACTTTACAGAAGACCAATTCCTCACCTCTTTCTCTGACCCATATTTCGCCACTTCAAAAAAATACAAAAAATACATTAACATCTACGACTTTACTACAGACCTCATGACCAAGGCTGAGGTCTTCCTAAATAACATCGTACCCTTCCCCCAACATAGACCCCCCCAGTGGGATTGGGATCCACCAGATTATGACATCAACCTACACATCCTTTATAATAAAGAAACAGATATCAACCGCCTCACAGTAGCCGCTAAGGAAAAAATTTACAATCTAAGACATTACTTATCCATTTATACCGATGGTTCCCTATTAGATAACCATAAAATAGGCTGTGCCTTCAACATCCCAAGCCTCAAAATTTCAAAATCCTTTCAATTCAGTCATAATGTTTCCATTTTTACAGCCGAGCTCTGGGCCATCCTAGAAGCTCTGGCATTCATTAATAACCTTCCGATCTCACCGTTCCAAATTGTTATATTTTCCGACTCCCTATCATCCATTAAGGCACTACAAGGCAACAACCACAACCGTGCCGAAATAAAATACGAAATTAAAAAACTAATTCACCAACTTAACATCAGAGGCACGCAGACATTATTAGTTTGGATCCCATCCCACTGTGGTTTGGCTGGTAATGATCTGGCTGACTGGGGCGCAAAGTCGGCCGCCTCGGGCCTTTCTGGTAACCCAGTTAACATCAAACTCTCAGTGGGCGAATGTAAAAGCCTACTGAGAAAATCAACAAACCAGGAGTGGGCAAAAGAATTGGAATCCTACGCCAAAGCCCACTCCTGGGACCCAAAAATAGTTCAAGGGGGACTGTTCTTTCCCATTCCTCCCAAAACACAAGCCCTAATATTTCGATTAAGAACTAGGTCCTACTTTTGTAAATTTAAAAATCAGCCTTGCAATTGCGGTAACATACTGGACCTAGATCATCTATTCGCCCCATGTAATTACATTCAAAACGAACTTTCAAACTTCCTAGATAAATTAAAGAATTTAAACATCCCCTTTACCCAAAATTCAATTATATCCCGAGGCCCACAGGAATGGTCCCCCTTGGTCTGGTTTGGGGAGGCCATCAGAACGTCCTCCCTCAGACACCTTTTTTGATCTACCGACATAAATTAAATTCATCACACTAGCCCTTCTGTACATCTTTCACTGGAGAGGGAGGGGTCCCCCCGGACAGCGGTCCGCGCACCTGTCCACACTCCACCCCCCAACTTCCCCCCCCACCCCCTGTTTTTAACATGCAACACGTGTCCCCATTAGTGTTGACTCTTTTGAGTGCCCTTTTTTACCCCCCTCCCCCCTGTGGATGGGTGCGCGGCCCGAACTCCGGGGGGGTGCCTTCGTAGCCGTCACGCCACAGCGTTGCGCCACGGCGCCTGGGGTCCCCCCGCATACGTGCTGGACCTCTGCACACGGCGCCTTCCCTCTGTATGGGGTGGGGAGGAGGGGTCCCTCTCCCTCCCTCCCCCTGCCCCACTCATGGAAGAATCGTTAGCCTCCCCCTCCACCTCTGTCCCACTCTTCTCTGTACCTGGGCTCCCATCTCAATAATTATAATGTTAATATGCCCATCTGTATGACAACGAGGGCGGGGTGGATTTTGTGCCCCCCCCCCCCCCCGGGACTCTACATTTGGGAATAGATACAAACCTAGTTAATAAATATTATACTACTGCTTTACATATAACTAATTTAGTACAGCTTAGCATGATAAATTTCTATGCTCTTTATTGGTCCTGGCGAAACCTGACCGAATATTACAAGCTGTGTTATGAAGACCTTAGCACCCAGCGAAAATTCGCTGTTAAAAACTTATAAAACTTTTCAACCCCTCCCATCGGCCCCCCCACTTAATGGAGAGGACCATAACACACATACATTCCACCACCTACAAATCACGATGCTCCACGGCTGCCGACTGCCGGCCATGGGTCCTTTTAAATTCATGCCAGCTTTTAGACATAACAGCAACACCCTTTTTATTAATACTTGCGTCTTTTTTATATACCATCTCTTACCAATAAAATATTTTAACATATCAACACATACCAGTCTTATACACATTTTTAACCAGCTTCATAGTACCCTTATTACTTTTATTGCCGGTCACCTAAGGCCCCAAACCCCCCTGAGAGCTTTTTACACAAGGGACCCCACTAAATAATCAGCTTAAGGAAGAAGGAAGGCTGAGTGGTCTCCCCTGCATGACTGCGTATCTAACGCTACTCCCATGAAAGTATACAGAACGAATGATGGTACGAATGATATAAAATAACATAAACTAAATTGTTTGTATCCCCATGTTCTGGGAACTTCTCATTTTTTATCCTTATTTCTTCGTCGAGCTGGTCTCCCCCTTGTTGGGGTGGGTCTGCGGGGGTTTGCTGACGCAGGGATGGCCTGCGTATCGCTCCCCTCGTTGCTCCCGCCCCCTCATTGTGTGCAGAGACCCTCCGAACACCCCCCCCATTCCCCCTCTTTAGTTGTTCCCAGAACTCTATGTACATAATCGTATTAAAATAAAATATTCACTTTCATCTTTTTAACTAATAATTATTAAACTAACCACATCCGCGATGTACATATTTCCCCTGCTCTTTTCCCCAGGGAAGTCCCAGGGGAGAGAGTTCTCTCCCCCGGTAGGATTTTTATAAAAATTTCTTTATAATAGGGCCTTTGCCCCTTGGCCTGTACTAACAGGCCAAAAAGTTTGTAAATAAATTTTATAAAATAGGTGTAAATACAAATTTTAAAATAAATAGAGCCACATTAGGCTTTTAATAATAAAATACACATTTTCTCAAGATTTTAACCCAGTAGCCCTGGAATCTTAATTAAATGATTTGTTTCGGTCGGGTCAGACAACTATTAGAATTTTATACCACTTTTTACAAATTTGATTTTTTTAAACACGAACTTCGGTTCACAATTCCTACTAACACGAACTCCGGTTCACAAACATATCAAATAGAGTCTTAAGTTGCGTTTTTTATGAGTACCCCCTCTCCATTATACGTAATGTCCAAGTTCTGTCTATGTATGTCTCGTAAATGTTTTATCCTTATTTTCACATACCCAGCTAATACACATGTCCCATATGTGCCTTCCCGGGTCGAGAGGACGTAAAATTCCAAAATTACTACTACTACCCATTCCACCCCTTGTGGGGAGGAGGGGTCCCTTTCCCTCCCTCCCCCCGCCCCTCCCATGTAAGAATCCCTAACCACCCACCCCCCCCCCCCCCCCACCATCATCTTTATTACTATTATTTTATTAATATTATAAAAATTAGTAAACATTTTACTCGGGCTCCCATGCCAAAACACAATCCCAACATAACTTAATCTTTAAATTTTAGTAACATCATGACAACGAAGGCGGGAGGGTCTTTGTAGCTACCCCCCCTCGGGAAATCATGTTCACTATTAACACACACACACAATCTGCGTGACCGCCGTCTCTAGTCACCTAATATTAAGAAACTTCCTCTTAATTTCATATTAAAATTCCTAACAAAAACTATTTAATCAAAGTCATATATAGATCATTGCCGGCCAGGGACGTCTCCCCGTGATGTTGCCCGTCCTCTGCGCGTATGTCCGGTACTATCTCTTTTTAATTAATAAACATATTAAACTACATTCTAACAAATCCATATAAAGTAAAATACGTTAATTTTATTAATAACATTTAACATACAATAAAACATTTTTAACTTACTTTTATCATTATATTTTAATCAAGATATAGAGGTTGTCTCCCCCCACTTTAGGAGCGGGTTAATAGTTAACCCTTTTAAAACATATTTTAACAATATTATAAAATATAAAATAGATCATGGTGCCCTTTTCGCTGAATAGACATGTCCATATACGTTTTTATGTAACTAGAACACTCAGTTGGGATCTTTTAAATAATAATAATAATAATAATAACAGTACATTTATATAGCGCTTTACCTCAGATGAGCCCAAAGCGCTTTACAATCAATTATTCATCAACAGATAACAAAAAACAACATTCAAGAGTGACACCAACCACCAACAGTGCATATGCAAAGCAACTCTCTCTCTCTCTAACACACACACACACACACACACACACACACACGCACACGCGCGCACGCACACACACACACACACACACACACACACACACACACACGCACACACGCACACGCACACACACACACACACACACACACACACACACACACACATAAACACACAATTATTGACGCCAACTCGTTCATACCCCATTCGGTAAGTCACAGCAACTGAGCCGCATGGACTGACCACATACACCAACACGCAGACACAAACACCCTCACACACAACGTACGCACGCAGACAGACACACAGACACGCACACAAACACACACACATGCGTGCACACACAACCCACAAAAACCAAAATACACACAAGCACACATTCATGCTCACACACACACACACACACACACACACACACACACACACACACACACACACACACACACACACACACACACACACACACACACACACACACACGCACCACAAAACACAGCACAAACCTCTTAAATCAATCTTCCCTCACGTGCACACAACGATAGACAACTGATCAAATATTTAGGGCGCAGCAGGAAAAAGATGGGTTTTAAGAGAGGTTTTGAATGAGGAGACTGAGTTGGAGTGTCGGAGAGGAGAAGGCAGAGAATTCCACAGAGATGGTGCTTGACAAGAAAAAGAACGTTGGCCAGCAGATTTGAGACGGATGGAGGGAATGGAAAGGAGACGAGAATCAGAAGACGAACGTAGTTGGCGAGCTGGGACATAGAGATGAAGAAGATCAGAGAGATACTGGGGAGCTTGATCATTCAGTGACTTGAAGGCAAGGAGGAGAATTTTGTAGTCAATACGTGATTGAACTGGGAGCCAATGTAGGGAACGAAGAATTTTGCCCGAAGTTGGGCCCCCCCCCTTGGGGAGGTGCACCCGTCGTTTGTGGTGGACGCGAGTTTGTCTCGCAAGTCCCCCGATGGCGGGGGCGGCTCCCCCAGTTTGGGAGGGTCCCCCGGGTAACTGTCCCCTCCACCTTCCCTCCTCCCAAACCCCGTGAGATGACCTCCCCCTTGATGGGGCGGGCCCGCCGTGGGTTGATGACGCGAGGATGGCTCGCGTATACCTCCCTCGGCTGGCCCGCCTCAACTCGGTGTGTTGAGGCCCTCCGGGTTCCCCCCTTTTTTTTCCCCTCCCCTCTCCTTTCACAGATCCCGGCTGAGCTATTAGATATCCCCCTTTCTTTTTTATTACAAAGTTTCTTTCTTTCCTTAGATTATATATCGCCGTAGTAGGAGTTCTCTCCCCCGGCATTTTTAATAAAATAGATGTATATAGTCTCCAATTTTGTACATAAAAATAAAATATATATTTACTGTAAATAACAAATTTATATTTGTAAATATAGTTTTAAACAGATATGTAACGGCCAAAATTGGTTTTTATTAATAAATATAAAAATGGATATTTTTAACACAGTAGCCTTGGAATTTTTAATACAATTGGGAGGGTTGTACTCGGGCCAGATAACAAATGAATTTTAACTTAATATTTTATACACACATAGTTATTTAACAGGCATCTTTAGATATCACCAACTAATTTTATAAATTCTTAACAGGATATTCCTCACTACACACGAAAAACTTGCGCTTTTAGAATCCTTCCCCAAAACTTTTTTATGTTTGTCTTTGTTTTTGTACACGTCCTCTTACGTTCATGTATTGTCTTTTTGTTTATTTACAACTAACAAATGTCCCATATGTGCCTTCCCAGGTCGAGAGGACGTAAAATTCTAGATAACTGAACCCATTCCACCACCCCACTTCTGACAACTTTTTCATTCAGCGTCTAGCCGCCGAGGAGTCAACACCTGCGAGCAGAGCTCAAAGAAAGCGAAAAAAGAAAGGGAGCCACCAGCCCTCAACGCATCGTACAGAGAAATTGGACAGCGAAGAAAAAGAAAGGGGAGAGATTCTCCCAATTAACTAGCAGGCCCCCCACCACTCAGCCCAGCAGATCACGCCACCCTCACGCCCTGCCGACATCTTCGAGAAAGTTAAGTTCCCGACACGAACCTCTGGCCGTTCGAAACTCGAAATTTTATTAACAAATTTAAAGTAATTGCGTGATCTCTTGGCCTGGGGAGGCACATTGTGTATAGTATTTGTATTCTAACTTATTATTTTCCTCAACTTATCATTTTCTTGTTTCTTGTTTACGATATGTAATAGGGCACCATGAGCGAGAGCAAGTTAGAGATAGAGGGAAGGGAGGGGGGGGAAGAAAACACAATCCAAAGTCCGGACTTGAGTACATACACCATGTTCAATAGTTCGTCGGACTCACAGACATTCATTGAGGTAGAGGTAGAGCCTAGTCTCCCTCCCTCTTCATTCAAAATAGTGAGCCCCACACCATCAAACACAAGCACACCAAGCACCCCTACAAGAAAAAGAAATAGAAGGGCCGAATCAAGTCCCTCGAGCCCACGCCTGTCTCCAGGCACAAAAAAAACAAAAGAAGATCTCCATGTAATGGAAAAAGAAATCAGCCCAATCAATACACAGGAACAATCACAGAACACGTCCATTGCACAAGACACAAACATGGGGGAAACCACCATGGGCACCCCCCCTCATACCACACACTCAAAAAACAACACACAAACAGACGTACAGTCAATCTGGGGCAACATCCCCAATACAGACACAAACGCACAGCAACATGATCAACAACAAGACCCTCCAGGGCCCAAATCAACCTGGAAACCAAAACCTAAACCCAGACGGGTGCGCGTGCACATTGCGGCACAAAACACCAATCAGACAAGAGAAGCACCCAAACCAACCTTCTTAAAATATCCAGTCATTGTGGAGGACTTGGGCACAGGCCCTGCCACCATCAAGGGCCTTGGCCCCGTATCGGGAATGCGCCTCTGGCAGAACGCCATTGGCGACATCGCGAGCCAGAGGTCCCTGGCCGGCAACAGACTGCTCATTGGCTGTGTTTCGGCCGAGCAGCAACAAAAACTAACAAACATGAAGTCAATATCAAATATCAATATAAAATGTTTCATCCCTACTGCATCTACTGAGGGGGTCATTAGACCAATCCCCCTCGAAGAGAATACACAAGACCTCTTGCCCCTGATTAAAAATGCCAAGAATATTTTAAGATTAAACAACCGGGATGGAACCAAATCCAAAGCCATCAAAATTACTTTCAACGAGCCATTGCTCCCTTCACAAATTAAGATCTGTGCGCAGACATTTGAAGTAACACCTTTTGTTGCCCCGGTTAGAAAATGTAAAAAATGCGCCCGGTTCGGACACTCGGCCGAACAATGCCGCGCAAAAAAGGAAACGTGTGCCAGATGTTCCGAGCCGGGCCACTCACCCCAGTCGTGCACCAATGTCAATAAGTGTGTCAACTGTGGAGGTCCGCATTCTGCGGCATATGGCGGATGTCCGCAGTATCAGCTCCGTGTCCGCGCAAATAGAATTCGCGCGGAAGTATTCATTCCGTATTCTGAGGCCATACGCCGGGCCAAAATGGCCCAGGATACAGAAAATTCCAAAAAAACAACCCCACCTTCCCCATCCTCACCAGTTGTTGATCCCCTGTGGCAGCAGGAGGATAGAACAAGACCAAGTTACGCAAATGCTGTAAAAAACACTAACTTCAACCCCACAGTTAAACCAACAAATACAGTACAGAACCAAAAACAACAACTTCAAAACCAAACCCCCCATACTCCTACAAATCAGTCTGAAACACCAAAAACACCACAAGCTGCCACAGAAAACCAACCCACTAAACCCAAAACCACACCCAAACTTAAACTCAGAAGGGGTCGTATTTTG
>JAGGCT020004101.1:1027565-1044969 GCA_017654935.2 Phymorhynchus buccinoides
TACAGACCATGCTTAAGTTTTGTAGTAAATGTCATTCAAATTCTTACTCCAAACAATCTGTAAAGTTAACTACATGGTGTTATAAAATATCAATATATGCCACAAGAACTGTACACTATCAGTTACCATTTGCACAGCACCAGAAATCGACTTCACTTTCAGCTCCACACAAACTTGCAATCTTTTTTTTCTTTTGTTTTAGTGATCTACAAACAAATACTCTCTCCATAAATACAGCTAAGAATTTCACTATAAAAACGCTGAATTTTATAACATCTCCTTTAAAACATTTCAATTTCCATACATAAAGAAATATCAAATTTCTCCCACTAAAAACAGAGTGCGCATTAAACTTCATTGTTCACTAAAATCTACGCTTTCACCGAGAGAGAGAGAGAGAGAGAGAGAGAGTAGAGAGAGAGAGAGAGGAGGAGAGGGAGGAGAGAGAGAGACGAGAGAGAGAGAGAGAGACAGACAACAGACAGACAGTGAGGACAGAAATATGCAAGATAGGGAGAGAGATAGAGAGAAAGAGAGAAGGAGAGAGAGAGAGAGAGAGACCGCGACAGGAGACAGAAATAGTAAGACCAGGGAGAGAAGAGAGAGAGAAAGAGAGAGAGAGAGAGAGAAGAGAGAAGAAAGAGAGAGAGAGAGAAAAAGAAAAAAAAGAGAGAGAGAGAGAGAAAGAGAGGAGAGAGACAGAGACATAGACAGAGACCAGAGAGAGACAGAAATAGTAAGACAGGGAGAGAGAGAGAGAGAGAGAGAGAGAGAGAGAGAGAGAGAGACAGACAGAACAGACAGAAACATAAAACAGGGAGTGAGAGAGAGAGAGGAGAGAGAGAGAGAGAGAGAGAGAGAGTGAGAGAGAGAGTAAGAGAGAGAGAGAGTAAGAGAGAGAGAGAGAGAGAGAAGAGAGACAGAGATAGGAGAGAGAGAGAGAGAGAGAGAGAGAAGAGAGACAGTGAGACAGAAATAGAGAAGACAGGGAGAGAGAGAAAGAGAGAGGGAGAGAGAGAGAGAGAGAGAGAGAGAGAGAGAGAGACAGACAGACAAGACAGTGAGACAAAAATAGTAAGACAGGGAGAGAGATGAGAGAGAAGAGAGACAGTTGAGAGAGAGAGAGAGAGAGAGAAGAAAGAGAAAGAAAAGACGAAACAGAGCAGAGTTCACAACCACGTGACTCATGTTTCTCCCGAATATAAACTAAAACTACTTGTTGGTTGATAGTCAGTCTGAGTGCCAACATGAAAACTCCAGAACATCCCAGCTTAAAATGCATTAGTTTTACCAAATCTAAGATTTATATGTGACCATGTGGTTGCACACCATAGATACAAAAATCGCCGAAACGACCTACTGGGCGAACCCTCTCACACACACCCCTGAAACACTGAACAATGTCCACATTGTTCCAAATATGAAATATTCGGTACGTCTCATTTTAGTCTAACCAATTTGCTACGCGAGTCAGCCAGACCTTGGCACAATAGCATAAGAGCTCACACAGCGTCTGGTAAAGAATCACTCAGTCTCATACCGTCTCAAATGCGAATGTCAAACCCTCAGTCGCCAACTATTAGACTAAAGTTATCCACACTTGACAATTGAGAAGTGTCCAACTATCTTTTGGCACTGTGAAGTTCCTTGTGCAGGTTGGTATGTCTACCTGCAGTAGAACGCGATGATCTTCTTGGGGCAGGGACTGGGCAGGGTGGTGTGCTGGGAATGCGGGGTATGGGAGGATTGGGGAAGGATGGGGTATTTGGTAGGGAAGGCATGGACGCTGAGTGGGGTTGTGGCAGGATCCGACGAGGACAGGGAACAGGATGAGGTCGGGTTCCACATGCCGGAGCAGCAACCAGCACTACGTCGTTCTCTGACTCAGTATCACTGCCATCCGTTCCCGACACATCAGTCAAGCCCTCAGGCACGAAGACACCCTCCAATGCCGTGACTGGCTGCAAATCCCCTCTGTTTCGTGTCAGCTCTGGTCCTCCAGCCTGAAGCCTGATAGTGTAGACCGGAGAAGGAGGGGGATATGGCCTGCCTGTCACAACGTACAGATCAGGCTTCCATCTGTCCTGGATCTTATTGCGCCCGACCACTCTGTGGCGCAAGTACACAAGATCACCAACCGCCAAGGTGGTATCCGTAGTCACTGGAATGCGACTCTCCCGGCGCGTGGCTTCAGCAGCAGTACGGGCAGCCGCCCGTGTATGTGCCTCCTTCAGACGCTGTTGATGGTGGCGCACCCAGTCAGTAGCACCTGCCGCAGTGTGTGCTGGTCTTCCCAAAAGGACATCTACTGGGAGCCTGGGTTCACTGCCGAAAAGCAGGTAGTGCGGCGAGAACCCAGTCGTGGAGTGAGGTGTCACGTTGTATGCTTGCACGACTTCCGGGAGATGTTGTGGCCAATGAGACTTCTTTTCAGCTTCCATAGTACGCAAGAGGTCATGAAGAGTACGATTATACCTCTCGCACTGTGCGTTCCCTTGTGGGTGGTAGGGTGTCGTACGGGACTTTTTAATGCCATAAAGTGAACACAGTTCTTTCACCAATCTTGATTCAAAGTCACGGCCTTGATCACTATGGATTCGTTCTGGTATGCCGTACTTGCTAAACCACTCTCTGACCAACACCTGAACAACAGTACTGGCCTCCTGGTTCCTGGTCGGGGCGGCGACCGTGTATTTGGTAAGCACATCCGTCATGACCAAGACGTTCTCTCGCCCGTCTGTGGCCATTTCAAGCTTTGTGAAGTCTATGGCCAAGATCTCCAATGGTCTGGTGGCAATAAGGTGCCCCATGGGTAGGGCAGAATTGGGACGTCTGTTCATAGTGCACCGTTCACATCGTTTGATATATGCCTCTGCGTCTGCAGTCATACCAGGCCAATACACCCTCTCGCGCAGAAGACGGAGAGTGCGCTCCAGCCCTTGGTGTCCCAGCTTATCGTGGAGTTCCCTCAGGACATCTGGTCGCAGCACTGAAGGCAGCACCAGCTGTTGGACCTGGCCCAGGACTGGGTCAGTGATCTGGCGGTGCAGCACCCCTTCTCGCAGAACCAATCTGTCATGCTGTCTGCAGATTGTCATCAGCTGTCTGTCGCCAGTGGCCCTAGGTTTCGAAGGCCACACTGCAAGCACCTTGCTGATGACCTGATCCTGCTTCTGAAGTTCGGAGAGGTCATGGGGGGTGAACTGGGTCAGAGTAAAGGTACTCTGATCTGGGGAGGGACTGAGATTTGGGCAAGGACGGGTATCAGCACTAGGGTCTGTAGTCTGTGCCGGCATGATACCTCCTGTTTCTCACATAGTGCAGCAGGAAGGGATGTTGAGACCTCAGGGAGAACATCTTTTGCAGGTATCCTGGAAAGGGCGTCAGCACGGTTTAGCTTTCCTGGCTTATATCGAATGGTGAAATCAAAGACTGCAAGCTGGGCTGCCCATCGCTGTTCCAATGCGCCCAGCTTAGATGTCTGGAAATGAGCCAAAGGGTTATTGTCTGTGAAGACCTCGAACTGTGACCCCAGCAGGTAGCTCCTGAAGCATTCAGTGACGGCCCATTTCAACGCCAACATTTCAATCTTGAAGCTGCTATAGTTTGCCTCATTTCTCTCTGTTGGTTTCAGTCTTCGGCTGGCATATGCAATCACTCGAGTAGTGCCATCTGGCTGTCGCTGACTCAGTATGGAACCCAGGCCCTCAAAGCTGGCGTCTGTCTCTAGTACGAATGGGCGCGTAAAGTCAGCAAAGGCCAACACTTTCCCACTAGTAAGGGCACACTTCAGAGCCTCAAATGCAGCCTGGTGTTCATCATTCCAGTGTTTTTCCAGCGACAGTGGTCTCCTCTTGCTCTCCTGTTTGTTTGCCAGGTTCTGTAGGGGTCCAGCTGTTTTGGCGAATCCCTCCACAAATCGCCTATAATAGCCCGCAAATCCTAAGAAGGAGCGCAGTTCTTTTGTTGTCTTGGGTACTGGCCAGTTGCGGACTGCTTCGGTCTTTGTTGTCTGACAGCCAACACCTTCCGCTGAAATAGTATGTCCCAGGTAGTCCACACTCTTACGCAGCAGCTGACACTTGCCAATGTTCAGTTTCAATCCCACGCGGCTTAGTTTGGACAACACACGATCCAGGTGGAGGAGGTGTTCTTCAAAGGTCCGTGAGTAAACGAGCAGATCATCAAGATAGACCAGGAGGAAGTTGAACAGAAAGTCTGACATTACTCCATTCATCAAACGCTGAAATGTTGCTGGCGCCCCAGTGAGTCCGAACGGCATGCGTGTAAATTCGTAATGTCCAAATGGTGTCACGAATGCCGTACGATGCTGGTCCTCAGGTGACATAGCTATTTGATGATAGCCACTAGCCAGGTCTAGTGTTGAGAAGTATTGTGCTCCTGATAGCGCATCAAAGCTTTCCTGAATTCTAGGAAGTGGGTATGCGTCCTTTGTTGTTTTCTCATTGAGCCTTCTGTAGTCCACACACAGGCGAATGCCTCCGTCCTTTTTCTTGACGACAACTACTGGGGCAGCGTATGGGCTGTGGCTGGGACGCACTACACCTTTATCAAGGAGGCCCTGGATGTGGTCACGCACCTTTTGCAAGTCATTTGGTGGGATTGATCTGTAAGGCTGAGCAATGGGTGTCTCGTCCTGGACCCTTAAGCGATGACATTCAAGGTCTGTGTAGCCCACATCAAGGTCATCTTTTGGTATGACGTTAGGGTAGCGACTCGATACTTCCCAAATGCGGTATTGCTCCTCCTCTGCGCATTGCATCTCAGGAAGTTGTTGTTTCCAAGTGGGTGTGTCAGAAAGCGAGGATGCAGCATACGTCTCTTGACGTTGGACGATGACTTCCTCCGATGACACTTCCAGATGAATACTAGTGTTTTCATCCTCAATGGTCGCTACTGTCCGCAGAGCAGCAACTGGAGTTCTGGCAGGCAGAATGATGTCCTCCTCTGTCAGATTAGCCATTCTGACAAATGGGGAAGATGTACCCTCCAGCAGAGTTGGCACCAGAATTACTTCGCCTGGTAACTGGTGATGGCAGGGCTCTGCCACAACTGTCCGTTTCCCTGCTGCAGTAATTTTTACTTTCACCATGGAGTATGCAGGAAGACGTGTCCATTCCCTGAGTCGGCCAAAGCCCAAAACTGTTCGCTGCTGTTGGTGAATCTCCTGTACTATTGTTTGAAAAGCGTGTTCAAACCCTGAGCGCTGATTGAGAGCTGGTAAGACTTGCTGCAGGATATTCATGCCTAGAAGAACTGGAGCATTTTCCCTACGAGTCCTTGTGTTTAAACATGGCGAATCCTTAACTACTAGAATTGTGGCATTACACTGCTGACCAAACACAGTAACCGTTCCATCCCACAATCCAACATAAGGAATGTCTATGCCATTTGCAGCTTTAACAACCAAACAACTACGCTTTCGTAGGGGCTGCTGTAAGTTCTTCGCAAACCAGGACTCTGTCACCGTAGTTATCTCACTCCCAGTATCTATAACTGCTCTGACAGACTTGCCATCAATGTCCAAACTTGTTTCAGGGCATGTCCCTTGGAATGTATCAGCCTTACCAGTACCTCCCGCAGCTTGGCTGTTCACTGCAGGAGTTGCCCGTTTCCCTGTAGCTGGGACCCTTGGTGCTGCGTTTTCTTTTTCTCTGGGCAGTTTCGAGCAATATGACCAAACAGACGACAGTTGAAACACTGAACTGTTGACTGTCTGGGATGGGAGGGTTTAGGTGGGGGTGGAAGTGGGGGTTGGGGGTGATCAAGTCCTGAAGTTTGGGGTCTTGTAACGTGTTCAGCCAGAGTAGTAATGGCTGCCTGCATGGACTGTAGACTTGTAGTCAGGGCATTGATCTGTTCCTGTAGCTTCTCCACTTTCGTTGTTTCCACAGGTTGTTGTTGCTGCACAGCGACAGTTTCCGGTGCTTCATGACGTAGCCATTCGAATGCCTCGGTGCGTAGAGTGGCCAAGGTGATCTGATCGTTTGCTCTCACCATGCGGCGTAGTTCCCGCTGCAAGGCCGGGCCGTTGAGTCCCTCAATGAAACGATCACGCAAAGCTTTCACAGTGATGGCATTCTGCTGCTTATTGTTGATGCGTGCTGCCAGGTCCTGTAGGGCATGGACGTACTCAAGGAGGCGTTCCCCTTGCCTCTGATGCCGGCTATGAAACGCTGACAAGAGACCCATGACTGGCCTCGCATCTCCAAATGTCACTCAGAGCATCAAGCACTGCAGCTGCAGTTGTACGGTTTTCGCTGGGAAGTGAGAGCACTTCTCGTCTGGCAATACCGTCGAGGTGGCGTAACACGTATTCAACAGCCAGTCCCTCGATCAGGTTGTATGCACTCAGGACACGTTGCGCCTCCGCGATGAAATCCTCCACCGGGCCATCCTGAGGTTCTCCGCTATATTTGGGCAGTTTAGGTGGGGCCATCCAGCGAACGCCCAATCTGTCGTCGTTGCCATTAGGCGCCGCGTCGTCGTCGAGTGGGTTGCGGTGTGCCATAGCGTGCAAATGTTGGTCGTACTGTCGTCGACGCCAGATGTAACAGGGTGCGGAAAGGGGGGAGTTAGGGTTGTCCGTGTAGGGGTTGGGGTTCTACTCATCCACTTCTCGGATCAGTCAGGACTCCAGTCTTGGTTTGCTATCTTTATTTATTGTACACTTTGCACGCCTGTAAAAATAAAACATTTGATACCCTCATTAGTATCTATTATAATAAAAGTAAAACACAAATTTAATTATCTAAAACATTTTAATGTGACATTACATTCTCACATCAACTTCTACAATCACACACACAATACCATAAAGTAACAGTATTCCTAAATTAGCCATTCTATAACAGTCTTGCTTTCCAAAAGTTTGAACGGATTTCTAAACACACAAACCGGACAGGAATGACCCAAATTCCCGGTAGCAGTAAAACAACAGATTTCGCAACTCGCAAACCGGACAGGAATGACCCAAATTCCCGGTAGCAGTAAAACAACAGATTTCGCAACTTGCAAACCGGACAGGAATGACCCAAATTCCCGGTAGCAGTAAAACAACAGATTTCGCAACTTGCAAACTGGACAGGAATGACCCAAATTCCCGGTAGCAGTATAAAAACTCTGATTATAACCACTAAACCGACCACACTGAACAGACTATGCCAATTGCAGAGCACTAGCAATTTGACACAGGACTCTTAACAAGTAACTGTAACCAGTGCGCCATTCAATCTACATGAGGCTATTCCATCAGCCCACACCAGAGTCTATCTTACCACAAGCATCATGGGGCTCTTAACGAGAAGCTGAACTCAGTGGAACCTTTGACCTCAGTCCACACTGTACAGACCATGCTTAAGTTTTGTAGTAAATGTCATTCAAATTCTTACTCCCAAACAATCTGTAAAGTTAACTACATGGTGTTATAAAATATCAATATATGCCACAATGAACTGTACACTATCAGTTACCATTTGCACAGTCACAGAAATCGACTTCACTTTCAGCTCCACACAACTTGCATCTAGTTGATCTACAAACAAATCCTCTCTCCATTAAATACAGCTAAGAACTTTCACTCTTAAAAACGCTGAATTTTATAACATTTTCCTTTTAAAACATTCAATTTCCATACAAAAGAAATATCTAAATTTCTCCTCACTAAAACAGAGTGCAGCATTAAACTTCCATTGTTCACTAAAATCTACGCTTTTCACCGAGAGAGAGAGAGAGAGAGAGAGAGAGAGAGAGAGAGAGAGAGAGAGACAGACAGTGAGACAGAAATAGTAAGACAGGGAGAGAGAGAGAGAGAAAGAGAAGGAAAAGAACGAAACAGAGCAGAGTTCACAACCACGTTACTCATGTTTCTCCCGAATATAAACTAAAACTTGTTGTTGGTTGATAGTCACAGTCTGAGTGCCAACATGAAAACTCAGAACATCCCAGCTTAAAATGCATTATTAAATACTTCAACTTTGTTCATAACATCAGTAGAATACATGTACTCACTATGACAACCAGTGGGCTCCCAAAACAGCAAACTGCTTCTAGCAGACTGAAAGGTGACTGACAACTCTTGAACCAGTGACCAGCTGCTGTCAGCACTGAGTTGTTTTCATTTTGAATACATCACGTGATCTCTGTGCCTACAAAATTATAATTCTATTTTTTTCTAAATTTTATTATTAAATTTCTGAACAAACTACAAAAATTCTAAATTGTAAAATAGCTTTATCTATAAATTTACTAATTAAATTTTATAGTAATACTTTAAATTTATTTATTATTTGTTAAAATTAGTTTTACCAAATCTAAGATTTATATGTGACCATGTGGTTGCACACCATAGATACAAAAATCGCCGAAACGACCTACTGGGCGAACCCTCTCACAGGTAAAACTAGTGATGCGAGTACTGGTTAAAAAAAAAACGGTTCGATAAAACCGGTTCAGATTTTTTTAACCGGTTCTCAACTCTACACGCATTGTTGTTTGCAGACGTCACGCTGATGGTGCAACGTTTACACGGCATCTTCGGTGTAGTGACGGTGTCCTACACAACCCTGGAGCCCGGGGAGACATACAACTACCTGCCTGGACCCCTGCAGAGGGCAAACTACCAGGACTTCATTGCCACCTCCGGAAACCTGACCTTTCAGGAGGGGCAAAGGTCGGTGACCTTCACAGTGACCTTGCTGGATGACCCCGACCCTGAGCAGGACGAGAGCGTCTTTGTGCGTCTGACCCATGTCTACCTTGTTCGGGCGGCTCAGTTCACACCTGGTGAGGCTGTTAGGAAGAAAGGAAGAATGAAAGAAATGAAGAAAAAAACAAGTGATGATTGCCTAGTGCCTTGATTCCTTTTCAGAAAGGCAGTTCTTGTATCAGGGTTGTTGTTTGCCGTCGGCCTTCGGCGATTCGCCGAAAATTTAAAAAAATGTCCTAAAAGTCAACCGTCCTGTCGGCCCAGTGGGCTGAAGGTTTGATTACCAAATCGGCACGAGTATGTCCGTTTTTTTAATGAACAACGAAGTGTATCCGTTTTTTTTATGAACAACGAAGTGAAGCAAAGTTTGCTTGCACCGCGTGTGACCGAGATAAAAAAGCTAACTTTGTCGCGTCATGATTTTGCTAGCACAAGGCCAATTGCCTCGTGAGAGTTGCTTCCCTTGCTGCTTATGGCGGACGTTTGCCACACCGTAGTGTGAGTCTGTGTGATCTTGTCGTCCTTTAGCGTCAGTGTTTCACTGGTTTTTGATTGAAATGCCTCCCAAAAAGAAGACAAAACTTATAAGCGGGCAGTCGCTACTTTCGTTTGGGGGATCAGTTAACAAGCAAGCAGAGATCGACAGCACTTGTGACCGAGTGAGAGGGCCTAAAATTGTTGAAATTGGCCTAAGGTTTTGTGGCTGTTTAGGCCAAATGGCCTAAAGTGAAAATTTCTAGCACCATCTCTGTGTATGCAATCCTCTTACCCCTTTGCACACTGCTCATTTGCCCTGTGGGCTGCACTCCCAGCTTGCATGTTCTGAGAGAGAGGTGCTAGTTTTATTACAAAACACACGCACAGAAAACCCCAACAATGAAGTGCTTGCAAATGATTTAAAATCGCGCAACGAGTTTAGCGATCATTCCGATGCAAATAGCTAAAGAATAAACATATTTTTAGTCATTAATAGTTTCTAGATTAATAAGGAAAGTAAATGGAGGGCAGGGCAGGGCAGGGCAGAATGAGTTAAGATTGTTTGATTTTTTCGGATGAGTGTCGGAGGAAGGATTTTGCTGCTTGTACTTGTATTATGAAAGTGTATTAGGTATTAGGTACTTTATAATAACAGATGCGTCTCTGTGAAATTCCAGTTGCTCCCACCTGGAGAGGAAGGAAGGGGGAGGGGTACAAATTTTGACCAAATGACAACTTTTTCGTTGCCACTGGGTTTAACGTGTGCTAAGTGCATGGGCACATGGGACTTCGGTTTATCGTCTCATCCGAAAGACTCCACATTCAGACTGTAAGGCCTAGTGCAAAATGAGAGGAAAAATCCCCTGTACCCAGGTTCGAACTTGGGTTTACTTGACATGAGGCGAATGCGCTACCACTGTGCCACTCTACACTTAATTTGGGTTAATTTGTGACATTAGTTGTTTTTCTGGTTAAATTTTTGACAGCAACAGGGATGATGATATTCTGGTTCTGGTTTCTGCGTGCAGTGTCCAACTCGCCACGTGTGGGTCAGCCGTCGGAGAGCTACGGTCAGATCCTGATTGCCAGCAACGACGATGCCAGTGGAGTGCTGCAGCTGTCGGTCACTGCCCTCACTGTGTCCGAGGACGTCAACCAGCCTCAGCTCAGTGTGGTCAGGGCAGGGGGAGTGTTTGGAGAGGTCAGTGTGTGTGTGGTATGGTATGGTATGGTAGAGTGTGGTATTGTATGGTGGAGTGTGGTATGGTGTGGTATTACTGTTCTAATACCAGGAATTTGGACTGCCCCCACCTGGAAAGAAAGTCGATACAAATGCATCGGAGAAAGTGAGAGAGAGCCCAACTCATAAATACATAACTCTACCACTCTCTGCCTCACCAGTGCTTAATTTTATGAAGTTCTACTAAAGCTTAAGTGGGAAACTAAACGTTACTTTCTAAATTAAGTATACCGGTTTACTTAATTTAGAAAGTAACAACGTTTAGTTTCCCACTTAAGCTTTAGTAGAACTTCATAAAATTAAGCACAGGTCACAATACAAGTGCGTACTATTGACGGAAAATCCCAGGAGCATCAGAGAAGAGAGAGAGAGGGGGGAGAGAGAGAGAGAGAGAGAGAGCAACTCATAAAATGCATAACTCTATCACTCTCTGTCTCACCAGGTCACAGTACAAGTGCGTACTATTGACGGAAAATCCCAGGAGCATCAGAGAAGAGAGGGAGAGAGAGAGAGAGAGAGAGAGAGAGAGAACCCAACTCATAAAATGCATAACTCTATCACTCTCTGTCTCACCAGGTCACAGTACATGTGCATACTATTGACGGAGAATTCCAGGAGCATCAGAGGGGGGGAGGGAGAGAGAGAGAGAGAGAGAGCCCAACTCATAAATGCATAACTCTATCACTGTCTGTCTCACCAGGTCACAGTACATGTGCATACTATTGACGGAAAAGAAGGGAGAGAGAGAGAGAGAGAGAGAGAGAGAGAGAGAACCCAACTCATAAATGCATAACTCTATCACTCTCTGTCTCACCAGGTCACAGTACATGTGCATACTATTGACGGAAAAGAAGGGAGAGAGAGAGAGAGAGAGAGAGAGAGAACCCAACTCATAAATGCATAACTCTATCACTCTCTGTCTCACCAGGTCACAGTACATGTGCATACTATTGACGGAAAAGAAGGGAGAGAGAGAGAGAGAGAGAACCCAACTCATAAATGCATAACTCTATCACTCTCTGTCTCACCAGGTCACAGTACATGTGCATACTATTGACGGAAAAGAAGGGAGAGAGAGAGAGAGAGAGAACCCAACTCATAAATGCATAACTCTCATATCACTCTCTGTCTCACCAGGTCACAGTACAAGTGCATACTATTGACAAAGAATTCCAGGAGCATCAGAGGGGGAGAGAGAGAGAGAGAGAGAGAGAGAGAGAGAGAGAGAGAGAGAGAGAGAGAACCCAACTCATAAAAATACATAACTGTACAGTGGCACCTCCCTTATAAGACCTTCAAAAATCATCCAAAATGAGGGGTCTTATAAGGGAGGGGTCTTATAAGGGAGGTAA
Organism: Phymorhynchus buccinoides; assembly: GCA_017654935.2. Lineage (NCBI taxonomy): Eukaryota > Metazoa > Mollusca > Gastropoda > Neogastropoda > Raphitomidae > Phymorhynchus > Phymorhynchus buccinoides. The sequence continues at coordinate 1,039,363 of JAGGCT020004101.1, forward strand.
TTTTAATACTTACAAAGAAGGGCAATGTCTCAGAGAAGTAGGTCTTATGTGGGAGGGAGTCTTATAGTTGAAGGTCTTATAAGGGAGGTTCCACTGTACCACTCTCTGGCTCCCCAGGTCACAATGCAGGTGCGTACCATGGACGGAGAAGGCCAGGACCATCAGAGAGAGAGAGAGAGAACCCAACTCATAAATACATAACCCTATCACTCTCTGTCTCCCCAGGTCACAATGCAGGTGCGTACCATGGACGGAGAAGGCCAGGACCATCACAGAGAGAGAGAGAACCCAACTCATAAATACATAACCCTATCACTCTCTGCCTCCCCAGGTCACAGTGCAGGTGCGTACCATCGACGGAGAAGGCCAGGACCATCACAGAGAGAGAGAGAGAGAGAGAACCCAACTCATAAATACATAACCCTATCACTCTCTGCCTCCCCAGGTCACAGTGCAGGTGCGTACCATCGACGGAGAAGGCCAGGACGGAGCCAACCACCGTCAGGACTTTGTGCTGCTGAGCCCCGAGGTGGTGCTGACGGCGGGGGAGAGGAGCCAGCTGGTGAACCTGGTCATCATCGACGAGATGATCCCCGAGATGAGCGAGACCTTCACCGTGGAGCTCCTGGAGCCCGTCACGGGGGGAGCCAGTCTAGGGGAGAACCGCAGCGCAGTCATCACCATAGAGCCTTCTGACGATCCCAATGGGGTGTTTGGTGAGTTGTTGCTTGCTGCATACCTGCCAACCCTCCCGGTAAATCCGGGAGCTTACCGGATTTTGTCACCTCTCCCGGTCTTCCCGGAATTCACGTGAAACTCCCGGATTTCGAAATTTCCAGCTTATATGACCTCAGAAACGAGTGTTATGAAACCCGAAAACCAAAACTGGGTTTCAGGAATTAAGCTTCACGGAGCAGAGTTATTACTGCGCATGTCGGAAGCGGGGGCTACTTCCTCCTGCAATCCTTTGTTTGGCGGTCTTTAGGCCTGTCTCACGCCGCCATTGAAGTAACCTCGCCACGATGCCGAAGGCAAAGGAGAAGAGGAAGAAATGGAAGACCGTCTTTTCAGATGAATACAACAAAATTTGACTTAATCGACAGCTGTCCACAGGACAAAGACTGCTTTTTGCACAGTTTGCCGCTGCACAGTAAATGTGTTGTAAGAAAGGAGGACGGCAATCAAAGGCAGGTTGGGTTGATTTCAGTCAAAAAACATTTTCATGTTTTGCATTTTTGCAGCTGGTAAACTTTAACTTAGAATGACTTCAGTGAGCCTCCTGAGGGCTAGTTTTCACTTTTAAAAGAAAAAGGTTTCTCAAGGCCATTGCGAAATGTTCACATGGCACTGAGTGTGCCCCCAGAGTGTTTAAGCTACGGAACGAAAACAACCACCACCTTCGTTAGTATGACAGTGAGAGAAACTTTGGACAGCTAGTCATATAAAACGTGTGTGGTAACATTCATGTAGCTTTTGCCTTTTCTGCTATGAAAGTAAAAGAATCACAGACTGGACACGCCTGTGTGCTTATCCATGCTGGCTTTTCATCTCCCAATATGGCAGGGAAGGGCCACAGAACTGACAGCTTTATAACGTGTGTGTGTGAAAGAATCACAGACTGGACACGCCTGTGTGCTTATCCATGCAGGCTTTTCATCTCCCAATGTGGCAGGGTAGGGCCACAGAACTGACAGCTTTATAACGTGTGTGTGAAAGAATCACAGACTGGACACGCCTGTGTGCTTATCCATGCAGGCTTTTCATCTCCCAATGTGGCAGGGTAGGGCCACAGAACTGACAGCTTTATAACGTGTGTGTGTGAAAGAATCACAGACTGGACACGCCTGTGTGCTTATCCATGCAGGCTTTTCATCTCCCAATGTGGCAGAGAAGGGCCACAGAACTGACAGCTTTATAACGTGTGTGTGAAAGAATCACAGACTGGACACGCCTGTGTGCTTATCCATGCAGGCTTTTCATCTCCCAATGTGGCAGGGAAGGGCCACAGAACTGACAGCTTTATAACGTGTGTGTGAAAGAATCACAGACTGGACACGCCTGTGTGCTTATCCATGCAGGCTTTTCATCTCCCAATGTGGCAGAGAAGGGCCACAGAACTGACAGCTTTATAACGTGTGTGTGTGTTTTTTAATACATTTTCTTCAGTTTGTGAAGCACTTAGAGCCTTGTAAGGAGAATAAGCGCTATATAAATTGTCATTATTATTATTATTATATGTTTTGAGGTTTCCTATAATGTGTGTAAGGTGAGTTTGACGAGATATGACAGTGGAGGAACCACATAGCGGACAGACTATAATACCCTTTAAAGGGCAGCATTGTGTATGAATTCATGTCACATTCCCTCTTCTGTACAGCCCACAAGCACGCCCGTTCATGTGCTTCAAATGCTGATTGTAAAGTGCTTTGCTCTCGTTAAAAAGCGGTATGCAAATAATGCACACAAGCATGCCCGTTCATGTGCTTTGAATGCCGATTGTAAAGCACTTTGCTCTCGTTAAAAAGCGGTATGCAAATAATGCACACAAGCATGCCCGTTCATGTGCTTTGAATGCCAATTGTAAAGCGCTTTGCTCTCGATAAAAAGCGGTATGCAAATAATGCACACAAGCATGCCCATTCGTGTGCTTGGAATGCCGATTGTAAAGCACTTTGCTCTCGTTAAAAAGCGGTATGCAAATAATGCACACAAGCATGCCCGTTCATGTGCTTCGAATGCCGATTGTAAAGCGCTTTGCTCTCGATAAAAAGCGGTATGCAAATAATGCACACAAGCATGCGCATTCATGTGCTTCGAATGCCGATTGTAAAGCGCTTTGCTCTCGATAAAAAGCGGTATGCAAATAATGCACACAAACATGCGCGTTCGTGTGCTTCGAATGCCGATTGTAAAACGCTTTGTTCTCGATAAAAAGCGGTATGCAAATATTTGTTTATTATTATTATTATTATTATAAGTGCATTTGTGTATGTGTGTGAAGGGTTTGCCTCCCCTGGTATGACGGTGGAGGAGCCACAGAACGGGCGGCCCTATGATGTGGGCATCACCATCACCAGGACTGGTGGGTCCATTGACGTGGTCACCCTGCACTGGTCTGCCACCCTCCATGGTGAGAGAGAGAGAGAGAGAGAGAGAGAGAGAGAGAGAGAGAGAGAGAGAGAGAGAGAGAGAGCAATGAGAGGAGAGAGAGAGAGACAGAGAGAGAGGGGGAGAGAGAGAGCGGCAGAGAGAGAGAGCGAGAAGAGAGAGAGAGCGCAGTGAGATAGAGAGCACAGAGAGATTGAGAGAGCAGTGAGAGATAGAGAGCAGTGAGAGAGATAGAGAGCAGTGAGAGAGAGAGAGAGAGCAGTGAGAGAGAGAGAGAGAGAGCAGTGAGAGAGAGAGAGAGCAGTGAGAGAGAGAGACAAAGGGGGGTGTTATTGCCTTTAGCTTTTGCAAAAGCCTTGAAAGCAAGTGGATAGACAGAAACAAGATCGTTATCCGAATATCAATTTCTTTCACAAAGATTCATCGCGATTTGGATCCCAGATCACGGAAGTAGACTTCGAATTATTCCACAATAAACATAATCGCTAAAGTTCCTATAAACAAGTCACACTCTCAGTGCACAGAGAGATAGAGAGAGAGAGCGAGAGAGAGAGAGCAGTGAGAGAGAGAGCAGTGAGAGAGATTCAAAAAACGCACACACACGCACACACACACACACACGGAGTTAATGAGAGCCTTATATACTTAAGCCGGCACCACACAGCATGTAATGTTGTATGGGGATGCGATGTGATTGTGTCACGTGAGTCGGCACAATTTTAGACGTGAAATACTTCCGTCTTAAATAATTCTGCCATTTTCGCTCACTATGCTCAAGTAGACCCAATGCATGTAGTTGCTGTGTTGTAGGTGAGCCTGTGCTGGGTGACATATTTCCCACCAGCGAAGAATAAGCAAAGAATTATGGGTAATGGGAAGTCATGTGATTAATCAAGGGAAGTCACTGTGGATGCCGGAAGGGAGTTCTTTCCCTTTATGCTTGTTTATATGTTACTAGGGTAAGAGTTTCCAACTGGAGAAAGAGATATGTTATTGTTAAGTCTTGGTAAATATTTAGAATAGAATTAATAAAATATCTACCAATCTTGGATGATTTGCTGTGTTTTAGGTGAGCCTGCGATGGGTGACATATCTCCCACCACTGGTTCCATGTACTTTGTCAGCAACGAAGCCAGTCTGTCCATAGTCATCACCATCCTGCCCGATGACCTACCTGAAGGCACTGAGGTTGGTGTGTGTATGTGGAGGAGAGAGAGGAGAGAGAGGGAAGACAGACACGGAGAGAGAGAGTACAACAAAGCCAGTCTGTCCATCGTCATCACCATCATGCCCGATGACCTACCTGAAGGCAACTGATTGTAGGTGTGTGTCTGTGTATGAGAGAGACAGACAGAGAGAGAGAGAGGGAAGACAGAGACAGACAGAGGAGAGAGAGAGAGTAAAATGAAGCCCAGTCTGTCCATTCGTCATCACCATCCTGGCCCGATGACCTACCTCAAAGGCACTGAGGTAGGTGTGTGTTAAAGTGTGTGATGAGAGAGACAGAGGAGAGAGAGAGGGAAGACAGGAGACAGACAGAGAGAGAGAGAGAGAGTACAACGAAGCCAGTCTGTCCATCGTCATCACCATCCTGCCCGATGATCTACCTGAACGCAGTGAGGTAGGCGTGTGTGTGTGTGCATATGAAAAAGAGAGAGACAGAGAGGGAGAGAGAGAGAGAGAGCAGTGAAGCAAGTTTGTCCATTATCATCGTCAGTTGCCCGACTTACAGAAAGTGAGAGAAAGAGAGGGAGAGCATTTGAAGAAAATCTTTCCAGCATGTATCTATTATTATGAATGGATAGACACCTACATACACTGTAGAAAAGCAATTAACAAAACCAAGCAAGAACATAACAAAAATCTAAAAAAACCAAAAAAACAGCTCTGTGTGTGTGTGCCTGTGTGCGTGCATGTGTGTGTGCGTATGTATATGGGCACACACACTAAATCAAATGTGTTCATCATCATTATGATATTGTATGGAGGGTTATATGCCATAGGGTATTATCATTCTTCTGGGATATACCCTGAACTTACTACAGTGGTACGTCCCTTATAAGATCTTCAAAAAACGTCCAAAATGAGGTGTTATTATGGAGGGGTCTTCTAAGGGAGGTAGTTTTAATACTTACAAAAAAGGGCAATGCCTCAGAGAAGTAGGTCTTATGTGGGAGGGAGTCTTGCAATGGGAGGTCTTATAAGGGAGTTCCACTGTATCACAAAGGACATAAGAAGATACTTTCTGACTTTTACCAAGAGGCGAGAGTTTGTTTTTTCCAGACTAAAACCATTGTCCCGTATAAGATGACTTATGATGTAGTAAGAAGCTGTAGTAACAAAATCAAAATTTGGTGTATGTAAAATGTGGGGAGGGGGGGTGCACCTTAGGTTCACCTTATTGGCCACTGCAACTAGGGTTGTTAACGCCCTTGACAGTGAGAGTAATTTCTCTTGCTGGTCAGTACTGACAAGGGAAATTCACTCTTGCGAAAGGCA
>JAGGCT020004101.1:1045469-1062969 GCA_017654935.2 Phymorhynchus buccinoides
ATGTGACCTCTTATTATAGTTTGCAGCTTCTATCACCCGTTGTCATGGGGTTAATTACTTTTAATCATATAGATTTAATGTATGAATTTATCACAGATCCAGTATTAACAAAGTCGTTAGATCTCTCGATGTGAACTCTATTATAGGTTTGGTGGGCTTACTATCACCTCGTTGCATGGGGTTTAATTACTTTTAATCATATAGATTTAATGTATGATTTATCACAAGATCCAGTATTACAAAGTCATTAGAGTCTCTGGATGTGACCCTCTATTATAGGTTTTGGCGGGCTTCTATCACCCGTTGTCATGGGTTATTACTTTTAATCATAGTTTCCTGTATGTATTTACGTCATGATCCGTATACGATAGTCATTAGTGAGTCTCTCGGATGGTGACTGCTCTATTATAGGTTTGGCGGGCTTCTATCACCGTTGTCATGGGGTTAATTACGTTTCATCATATAGATTTAATTTAGTGATTTATCACAAGAATCCAGTATTAACAAAAGTCATTAAGTCCTCTCGGGATGTGACCTCTATTATAGGTTTGGCGGGCTTCTATCACCCTTTGTCATGGGGTTAATTAATTTTAATCATATAGATTTAATGTATGATTTATCCAAGGTCATTATTACAAAGTCGGTAGAGTCCTCTCGGATGGATGTCTCTATTATAAGGTTTTTGCGGCTTCTATCTACCCGTTGTCATTTGGTTTAATTACTTTTAATCATATAGATTTATGCTAGTAAAAATGGCGTGGCAGAGGAATGCGAACAGAATCAAACGAATCAGGAAACACCATGAACAGGGCCCGGGGTTGAAACACCGTCACTAAAAATGAGGGTCTATTCAAGCTGGTAAAACGGTTAGCAGAGTGGAACCGCAAAAGATCATGAAAAAGGCAGAAACATAACCTCTGGCTAAAAATGATGAAGCAGACAAGCCAGTATCGCAGGTCAGACGCGTCGCAGTTAGAAAGAGGAGACATCAATGTTAATACATCTATTCTGTTAATAAAAAATCCTGGGGGGTCTGGGTGTTTGGTTATCTGGCTTATAATTAAATATAAAAGATATATCTAACAGTGCAGGAAACGAGTACATAGAAAACAGACAAATAGAGCAAGTAGACAGACACAAAAAAACCCCCCCCCAGGACAGTCAGAAACACAAAGGTTTTAAAAATCTGACAGTGAGCCATTTATGATGCAATAATAACTTAATGTAACTTAATAATAACTTAATTAGTAACATAATAATAACTTTGAATAAAGTACTGATGAGTTTGTTCTTGAGTAAGAACGTGAAGTGACTTGAGGTGACTTGACAGTGACTTGAAGATGCCTTGATTAGAACGTAATAAGACACTTGGAATAATAACTTAATGAAGAACAACCCCAATACTACAGTTGTTGTGTGCATACAGCCTCTTTGCTTTATTTATGAACGGGGGCTATGGCTGTATGCGTGCGAGCGAGCGTGTGTGTTTGTGTGTGCATGCGTGCGTGTGTGCAGCGTGCGTGTGTGTATGTGTGTGAGTGAGTGCGTGGCGTGTGGCATGCGTGTGTGCGCCGTGTGATGCGTGTGTGGCGTGTGCATGGCGTGTGTGTGTGTGTGTGGTGTGTGTGTGTGTGTGTGTGGTTGTGGTGGCGTGTGTGTGTGCAGGCGTGTGCATGCGTGTGCAGAGGGAAGGGTGCAAACAGTCTATTGCCTTTATTTTAGCGGCTAGACGATTGCCGGTGAGGGCTTGTAAAGTATGCCACACACTCCTGTCAGGGTACTTGATCAGTTATGACTACTGTCCTTGGTGTAATAGTCATTGTACTGTATCAAGTAGTCTCCTGCCAAGAGTGTTTGTCCTAGTTATGATGGTCGTCTGTGTAAAAGGTCATTGTAACTGTATACAAGTACTCCTCGTAAGAGTGTTTTGTCCCTAGTTTTCTGATCACAGCTCAGCCAGCCGACCCAAGCCTACCAATACAACCTGACGCACCCTAACCAATCAATATTATGTCAAGGCCATCATACAGCTGCTATTTCTATTTTTTATATCACATGCCTATAACAAGCCTAGTTTAGCACTTATCTGTTAGTTTAGAAGAACATTTTGTATGTTATTAAGTTAAAGAATAAGCATAAAAAAACCTCGCTCAGCTCATCTAATTGTGCCCTCCTACTTCTTAACTCCCTCACTGTCCTAGGAAAGGTTATGAGTGTTACTCCTAGGTTACAGTGAAGAAGTTAAGCCCTGAAACTTGGGATCAGACAAATGGCGAGTTACCCTAAGGAATTTAGCGGAGTGCTGAGTTTTTTTTAAAAGTTGGGTGGGCGGGGATTAAGGCAAAAATATCCTAAACTAGTTTAGTGACCCAGCCGTCAGTTCTCCCTATTAGATCCCCACTTGATGCCGTCGTCCTAATCAGAACCCCTAACCTTTAAAAAAAAATCTGCTTATGATCGTTTAAAAAACGATAGTTAAACCATCAACAGTCGAGGCATTTGTTAGAATACAATGCGCCACGTATTCTTGTTCATCACGCTCCTCATCAACTCCTTAGCCATTTTTTTTTAATACAAAGTCACAGACTCAACACACAAATGTAGAAAACGTAGAGCTACGTCCTTTGTCGTCAACTGCCTAGCCACAATGGAGTGGCCAGCTTTTTCCAAGATGTCGCTAAAGTCACGTGTCAGCTACTAGCTTTCTATTGGGTAAATAGAGCTCAAAATCGTCGCACCTATTTAATAATGCACATTTTCATCATCAGTCACTTCGTGTCAACTGCTGAGCTAGAGTATTGCCTTGCTGAGAGAGAGCCTACAGAGAGAAGGAAAGAATGACGATCTCACTACATTACAATTACGTGGCGGTTGACTGGACAGAGAGTGGACACCACTTCCCTTCCTTTGGGCCTCTTCTGCCAGCCCCGCCGCACGACATCTTTCGTTGAGCTTGCTCACTTGGGGTTTCGAGGAGGACTTGGGATCACTTCTTCTACGACTGTCTTCTGCTTCTGCCTCCACCAACGACGTCTCCTTCTGCTCTTCACTACACGTCGTTGGATCTATCTATGTGAACATAAATAGGGTTCTATAGGTTTTGTTTTTTTTCATTTGTTTTTGCAGTAGCGATGTGTTATTCGACTGCCTAGTGCTAGGGCCGTAGGACGAGCCACAGAAGTGGTATCCCTGGGAGGACTGCGCTGGCCACCAGAGCCTTTGCACAGCAGGACTCCCAGGTCTAGGGACTAAGACCTTAGCTAGCTAGTTTTCACTGTTTTTTTCACGTTTACTTCTTTCCTCCACTTTTTTTTTTTTATTTTTTTAGCGTTTAGGTTCATTCACATCGGTCTATCTCGTAGGCTTTTTTTGCCGGTGGGTCACGGTCGTCAATAGCATAGTTCTCTGTAGGGTAGTTCCTCTTTCTTTAGGGTTGTTTTGTTTTTGCCAGCCTCCTAATTTGTTGGAGGAGCTTGTGTGCGAGCCTAACAACATAAATAGTTCAGTGTAAGTCTCTAATAAAAACTAGGTGATAGTATTCTCTTTCTCTTTCATATAAGTGTTGAACCTTTTTCCTCCGAAAAACAAAATGTAACACCAAATTTATATTCCTAGAGGTGTTCTCATCCAAAAGAACCATAATATTTTTATAACTAAAGATAAATTGTGTAAGTTAAACTGATCTTGTCTTTAAATAAAGACAGGACGAAAAACTAAAAGGATAAGTATTGAACTTGTTCCTCTTCCAAAAAGTCCAGAACTCTGCTGCCAGACGTGTCCTCAAGGTCTCTAAGTATCATCATGTTCAACCACTCCTGATATTCCTTCATTGGCTTTCCATCAAAGCACTTATTGACTACAAAATTTCCACTCTATGTCCTTCTTATTTCTCTGGAAATGCCCCTATCTACATTTCTGACATGCTTTCTGTCTATGCTCCATCAAGGCAACTGCGGTCATCTTCATTTTCCAAAATTCTCTTGTGTTCCTAGTAAACGAACAGAAATGTTTGGTGAGCGCTTCTTTTCTTTTTTCGGCCCCATCAGTTTTGAACTCCCTACCACGCGAAATCCGCCAAATCCAGTCCTTGCAATGTTTCAAATCAGCTCATCAGGACCCACCTGTTCAAGCTACATCACAACCTTTAGTCCACATTACTTCTGGACTCTATTCTCCCACACACACTCCCCTCCCCCCATAATTTTTATTTGTATTAGTTTCACTGTTGTGTTGGACTGCAATGGTGTACTTCAGGCTTTGTTGCGAGAGAGAGAGATGAGAGTGAAAGAGAGAGATGAGATGGAGAGAGATGAGAGAGAGTGAGAGCGAGAGATAGGAGAGAGATAGGAGTGAGTGTGTGATGTGTGTGTGTGTAGTTTTGATGCGTTGTTCAACTGATTGTATTTTGTATTGAGTTTTTTGGGTGGGGTGAGTGGTGGTGAATGGTATACGGTGTGTGTGTGTTTGTGTGTGCTGTGTGTGTGTGTGTGTGTTTGTGTGTGTGTGTGTTGTGTGTGTGTGTGGTGTATGTGCCGGTTACGTGAGTGTATGTGTGTGTGGGGGTGTGTATGTTGTATGACTATCTGCATGTGCGTGAGCGATTATTTCGTTCTGTTGTTGAATTTGTTGCTTTTAATTTATTTTTTTTGTTAAGCGCATAGACCTCCACATTTGGTGGAGGAACGCGCTATATAAATAATTCACTATTATATTATTATTATCTAAAATAAAATGTAATAGTAAATTTATACTCCTGGGTTTGTTCCCAACTAAAAGAAATATAATATTTTTCATAATTAAAAGTAAATTGTGAAACTTAAATTGATCTTGCCTTCAAGTAAGGTAAAGACAGAACGTTTAATAAAAGGATAGTTTGCCTATCTAAAAGTAGGTGCTTAAACTAACTGTGTAAAATTTCCAGCGATCTCATTGGTCGCTGGTAATAACGTAAAACCAAAGACAACTAAATAGAAATACAATTATGTAGCTGGGACACGGGAAAATCCTAGCGTTTTCATTGGTCCCCCGCATTAACGAAAGTATAAAAACCAGAAATTTAGCCCTTTTGTTCCGACCGTGCTTTAGGTCCTAGTTAACTTTTTAAAAACAAAAAGTGTAAAATAGATAGGTTTCCCCCCTTCTTGGGTAACAAAGGCCTTTGGCCCATAAATATGGAAACCCCGGCTTCCCCGGACGGGGTGGAATCCCCCCCCTGCCAGGGCAAGGCCCCAGGAGTCCTTAGGGGAAAAGTTCTGGGCCTCCCCCAACAAGACAGGACGAAGGTCATTTCCAGTGTCATTTTCCAACTGCTCACTGAGTGAGTCGGACCAAGAGTCTACCACTCCCCTTGAAAAACCGCTGTCGTCGGGCAAAAAAACCACTGTCCTTGATGACAGTGTATTTCTTACCTCGGTGGAGGACAATGGGTCCTTCACCGAGATTCATTCAAGAAAAAAGAAAAGGTCCAGAAGAGAAAGGGGGTCCAGTGACCCCCTCGAAGAAGGGGTCCCGGACCCTCCAAAAACAACCCCTGAGGGGAAAAAGCTCAGGGATGACTTTAGGTCAATGGAGGAGGCCTCCAATCCACATTCCCCCCCGTCCGGGAGTTCCACCAGAGGAAATAGCACAGGGGCCCATCCTCAACCTAGTAAAAACACTGCAGCCGAGCCACAAGCGTGTGGTTCGGAGGCAGTGTTGGAAAGCACTCCTGTAGCCACAGAAATAGTGATTGAGCAGGTGGAATCAGTGTGGGGCAAAACTCCGGCTGCTAACCTAGCTTCTAAATCTAACCAAAGCCAGAACACTCAAAAACCCACGAGTACTAAAACTGACCCAAGAAATGTGGCACCTCCAGTGTTTCTTAGGTTTCCCATTGTTATGGAAGACCTGGGTACAGGTACGGCAAAGTTTCGAGCTCTAGGGCCTAACTCTAGTTTCCAACTCTAGAAGAGCACTGTGGGAACCATCCTCAGCCAGCGACCTCTTTCCACCAATCGCTGGCTGATTGGATGCAATTCACTAAACCAACAGAAACAACTACTAAACCAGAAATCTCTAGCGGGAATACATATAAAATGTCATATCCCAGCAGCTACTACCGAGGGCGTGATAAAAGGTATTGCTACATCAGAGAACACTAGCAACTTGATCCCCCACATTCAAAATGCCAGGCAAGCTATCCGCCTGAAGAACAAGGATGGTACTCCTTCTAGAGCCATAAAAATCACTTTCGACTTACCCACTCTCCCACCTACTGTCAGAATTCAGGCAGAAGAATTCGTGGTCCACACTTATGTGGCACCGGTACGTAGATGTCGTAAATGTGTCCGCCTTGGGCACTCGCAAGACCAATGTAGGTCCAACAAAGAAATCTGTGTGCGTTGTGCCCAGGGCGGTCATAACGTTAAAGATTGTTCCTCCACTAACATGAAGTGCGTAAATTGTGGTGGAGGACACTCGGGAGCCTACCTCGGATGCCCAGAGTATCAGGCACGCCTTAGAGCCAATAAAATAAGAGGAGCCTCCTTCATTCCATTCTCTGAAGCAATTCGTAGAGCTAAAACCCAACTAAAAGACGAAAAAACAGAAAGGGAAAGCCTGAAACCACCTCCCTCTCCCCCTCCTCAGGTGGATACCCTCTGGAGAACAGAGGAAAGGACGCATGCCTCTCCATTAGGGAGCTATGCAGCAGCCCTCCAGAATCGAATTAGTGTCACACAGAAAAATGCCAGTCACAAACAACATGAAATAGTAACAAATGCCTCTTCCACTCCAACCATAGCGCCAAAACCAGTTGTCACATACAAAACAAGGACGAAAAGAATAAACAGTAACAGAATTCGCTCTTTAAAGCTTAAAGCCAACACTCTGAAAGCCTCTCTCTCAAAGACTGTCTCAGAGACGAGAATTCAGGAGATTGTCGCTGAAGAAATACAAAAACAAACCCAGTCCATGATAACTACAGTGACTAAATACATGGATAAACTCATGACCACCTTTACCCAAAAACAACAAGCATCAGCACCAACAACATCAGCTGATACTCCTTCTACCCCTACAACTTTAAATCTCGACCAATTTGCTAAAGCTTCCTCTAATAAACCTCCTAGAGAACAGATAGTCACCCAAATTCTTATCTCACTCGCAAAAGCCAAAACAACCAATCAACCCTCACTGCTGCTAGACGGTCTGGCCACCCTCTTTCCTGTGGTGGCGGGCTCAATTCCAACTGCTCTCTCTAAAGACACTAGTTTGCTTAGTCTGGCCAACCTGGTCTGCGAAAACAGTTCCATTGGCAGACCCAGAAACAGAGCCATACCATCAACTACAGGTAGATCAGACCTTGCTTAACTACAAACCAAACAAAACCCCTGACTAAACAAACTTTCAGGACCCCGAAAATGGGGTCCCAAAACATCCCTTTTAGTATACTTCAATGGAATTGCCGTTCAATAATCAGTAATATAGACTTGTTGGTAAACTTCCTAGCTACCAACCCTATTCAATATCAAATTCTCTGTTTACAGTCTTTAAATATCGAATACTCAGGCCTTCCAAGGATAGAAGGCTTTCAATTCCCACCAGCTGTCAATAGTATGAGAGGGCGCATTAAAACTGCTACATACGTCCGATCCAACATATACTATCAAAAAACAACCCCCCCCACAGCAGACATCTTATCACTAAGATATTCAAATAATATTCAAATTTCTATAAAAAACAAAATTACTAATATACTAAACATCTACTTTCCCAAGCCATATGATAGGGTTCCTATTTCAAACTGGTTAAGCTCTCTTACCCCCTCTGAGAATTGGATAATCACAGGAGATTTTAACACCCACCACCCCCTCTGGGAATCTGGATGCATAATTACCAGTTCAGGAGCTTCTAGATTGCTTGACGAAATAAATAACTCTGATTTAATCTTGCTAAACGATGGCTCTCCCACTAGATACCCTGACGTGCCTGGCCAAAGACTTACAGCTATAGATCTAACCTTAATCAGTCCTTCTTTAGAAAATAATCACACATGGACACCACTGGTGGACCCCTTGGGGTCAGACCACAAACCAATTTATCTGATTTTAAATAGTACTCGAGACCCATCAGAAGAAGAATTCACTCCAAAATTCATTTACGAAAAAGCAAACTGGGAACTATTTCAATTAGAACTGACTAAGTATACTCTACCAAATATAATAGATGATAATTTAGAAACTTATTACAATAACATTCGTAACACTATTCTTAAGGCAGGTAATACAGCCAGACCACCAAAAAGCAGGGGGAGGGGTATTGCCCCACAAAAAAACAACCCCTGGTGGAATGAAGAATGTGCTGTAGCAGTTAAAGCTAAACATAATCTCAGTAATACTTTCAATAAATTTCCCACAGTAGAAAATTTCACGTTAAAAAAAGAAGCGGAATCTCATAGTAAAAAAATTGTTGCTAAAGCCAAATTAGAATATTTTTATAAGATTAAAATTACAAACTATAAAGATCTTGGGAATGCGTGGAAAAGACTTAAAAAGCTACGTAGAGGAGGCATTCCCACACAAATTAGAGTTAAAATAAAAGATAAACTAACAACTTCAAATAAAGAAACAGCAGATGCTTTAGCAGAAAACTTTTCCCAAAACAGTCAAACCGCTTCCCTCCCTACAGTAGAACAGGAACGTAGGAAACAAATCCCAAAGCCAAATAAGTCTTTCAATAATTCACATGTAATAAATGCTCCCCTCAAGTATGCCGAGCTCGCTATGTCCCTACGTTCAATAAGGAAAGTAAATAAAGCTACAGGAGGGGATCCTATCTCCTACCAGCTAATAAAAAAATTACCCCAATCATTCCTAAATATCCTCCTGCACTTTTACTCCAGGTGTTGGGAGGGGGGAGGGGTCCCACAGGCGTGGAAAGACGCGCAAGTGATTGGGATCCTGAAACCTGGGAAACCAAGACAAGATCCCAAGAGCTTTCGACCTATCTCCCTCACCCCTCACCTGGGTAAGGTGTACGAGAGAATCGTTAAACAACGATTAGAATATTTTCTACAAAAAAATAATATCTTACCCACATTCCAGGCAGGCTTCAGGAAACATCGAAGCTGCTTGGAACAAGTATGTAAGCTAACGTCTCATGTCAGGAAAGCGTTCAGTCGAAGAAAAAGGGTCTTAGCTACCTTCTTCGACATAAAGGGAGCCTATGACTCCGTCTGGCATGAGAAACTGCTTCAAAAAATTAGCGAACTCGGCATAGAGGGGAACCTGTTAAATTTCATCAGTTCCTTCCTCCAAAACCGTACTATCACAGTTAAAGTAGGCCAGGCACTGTCTAGTACTCACACTGTCGACATGGGAGTGCCACAGGGCAGCATAATAGCACCAACATTGTTTAATGTCATGCTGCATGATATGAAGTCGATTCCTTTTAAAGGAACACGTATTTCCATGTACGCTGACGACATCGCCATTTGGACACTAACCCCCAGGCAGATAAACTAAAAAAACTCAGATAAATGTCTTAAACAACACCAACATTATACCACTGTCATAGCCAGCTATCTAAGTGAGAACGGCTTTGCCTTATCCCTGAATAAGTGTCAATTTATGATATTTTCTAGTCAAGGAAACACTAAAACAAAGGATATTATAGACATTTTGGGAACAAAAGTTCCCCCCAGTCCACAGGTTAAATTTCTAGGAATTGTGTTGACCCCCACCCTGTCTTGGGGTGCTCATGCCCTGTGTGCAGTTAAAAAAGCTTCAAGAGCCCTTAACTTTGTCAAAATTATCTCAAAGGAACCATGGGCCAAGGATGCTAGACTCCTTACCCATTTAACTAGAGCATTAGTTCGTAGTCGTCTGACTTTTGGCATGGAAGTTTTTTACTCCATGCCCAAAACGGTTTTTAAAAGCATTCAAGCAGTCGAAACGAGATCACTTAAAATGGCTATGGGTATTCCCCGGTACGCCATAAATAAGTTGGTCTACAGAGATGTGGATTGGCTGCCTTTAAACAAACTTATGGAATTATATTGTGCCTGCACCCTAACAAGATTGTTCTCTACTAAACAGGGCTCCTCAGAAGAGTTCTACGAAGATTACAAAGAAACTTCTAGTATAGTTCAAGGCAGACTAAAATTAGTAAAAAACAAGACCAAATATTCTAAGGTAGTCGCAGCAGGCGTTCCCTCAGTGGGAACTAGAACCCCCCTTGTACGACACATCACTGCATCAAACCTACTCCAAACAGGAGGATCCTAACTTAATCTCAATAGCAGCAAAAGAAAAAGTTTATAGTTTCCAAAACCATTTACAAATTTTCACTGATGGATCTAAAATAAATGGTCACACAGGATGTGCCTTCACAATCCCGTCCCTAAAAATTTCAAAACGTTTTAAACTAAATAATAACACCTCAATTTTTAGTGCAGAACTCTGGGCTGTCCTGGAATCCTGCCACTACATAAACAATCTACCTAACTACCCGAGAAGTGTGGTTCTGTTTACTGATTCACTGTCTTCCATAAAGGCCCTTGAGGGCAACACGAATAAAAGATTAGAAATCATCAATGAAGTTAGATTAATTATTCATCAACTGAAAATAAAAGGTATAGACGTCATGTTATCATGGATTCCCTCTCATGCAGGGGTCTATGGTAACGATCTCGCAGATCGTGAGGCCAAGGCCGCAGCGCATAACAAGGACGGCCCTCTCACAAACATAAAATTATCTACTGATGAAATTAAAACACAACTAAAACTTGCTACCATAAAGGAATGGAAAACGGAACTTAAAATCTATGCCGAGTCCAAAGGAGTGGACCCAAACATAGAAAAAAAGGATTGTTTCTTAGTGTCCCTTTCCCAGTCCAATCCACCATTTTTAGACTGAGGACAGACTCAATCTTCTCTAAATTTAACTCTAGAAACTGTCTATGTCTGTCTATGTGGACAGACCATTGATGTTGATCACCTATTTCAGTCCTGTCGGTTTATCGAGTCAGAACTGGGAGAGTGCTTACAGAAAGCAAGAGACCATAAAATTCCATTCAAAAAGAACTACATCTTAAATAAAAACACTGAGGGATGGGCCCCTCTGCTATGGCTTATAAAGGACTTGTCCAAGGTATCCTTTGGTTATTTGTTTTGAAATTTTTCAAAGTAGATATCACCTCGCTCAGCTTTTTAACATAAACTAAACGTTTTTATATAGGTCTTCCCAAGGTGAGCTAAGGTCACTTGTAAATATTAAACTGTAACTACAACGTAGTAGTCGTGCTACCCCCTAAAAATTTTGTTGGGAAAGCCAAGGGTCCCCCCACTTAACGCTAGGTCCCTGTCTACGTCTCTCCTCTGCCCGACCCGAGGAGGAGGGGTCCCTCTCCCTCCCTCCCCTCGGCAGGGTACAGAGAGAATCGTTTGTTTCATTTAAACTTGGATTTTATAGGTGCTCTAAAAATGTATATAAGCACTAAATCCCCACCGGATCTTAGGCTTTGGATGGGTGGGGGGCAGGGAGGACTTTGCTCCTCCGTCCCTCCTCCCCTCATGGCCAACGAATCCCCCTATGTACAAAATCCCCATCTTTTAAAATTTACCTAAACTGGGCCAATAAGCTTTGTAGGCCGGCGGTTCAGGAAATCAAAAAATCCTTTTTAACCTGGTCCGGTGGGGACCACTTATAGTTTTAACAAAACTAATATCCTTAACCGTGTGACATCGGTCTTTTAGTTCAATGTAACCTAAAAATTGTTGCATTTTCACTTTTTAAAAATAAAAAGGAATTGTGTTTAAAAAAACCCACAAATGTAAATATTTTTTACATAGGCCTTTTTTGAAGTTTTAAAAATCTTGTTGTTGTTCTTAAAAAAATAGTGGTCCTGAAATTTTAATCCCAGTTCATTCCCCTAAGTTTAACTTAGGAAAATTCTTTTAAAATAAAGTATTTTATCTCAATAAAACACTTTTAAAAAAAACGCAGGCCAGGCCAGACATGGTGAAATTCAACTAACTATACAAACCAAACACTTTAAAAAAACTAAAAGTATTAAATAAAAACCTCTCCCTTCCCTTTTAACTGTATTTAAATAAAAAACTTAACTTTATCAAAAAGAAATGTCCCACATGGTAATTTCCGAGAGGACGTAAAACAAATTATTATATATATAAATAATGACATGTAGAATGTTCCAGAAACACCGGCTGTTACAATAGTCAATAATCATTTTGCAAGCTAGCTTGTATGAGAGACGCAGCAGCTGTTACTGTATAACGAGTATACAAGCAAGCTAGCTTCTGGTGGAGTTAAACTCTGTTCTTCTATAGACAAGGGTGACGTAAATGACACTATGACAGCCCGTGCCCTTCGGGCGCTCATTACCCTGGGTGTCCGGGGTGTCCTAGTGATACAAGTGGTCGTTAGAGAATGACAATATACCAGTTCTGGGGCTCAGTTCTTGGGTAACCCATTAAACAGGTTTTGGGGGGTTCAGGAAGGCCTTTTTTGCTTCTCTGTAAGGCCTTAAAAGCTGTTTTAGGGGTTAGCCAGGAACTGAGAGTCAGAACTGGTATATTGTCATTCTCTGGTGTGCTGTTTATGAATGTGAGTGTGTGTGTCGACGTGTTCCGAGTAAGTATGACAATATGTACCGATACAGACCAAAAGATTGTATACTTTAACCCTTTCGCCGCCAGCCATTTTTCAGCAAAACAAATTCCATTAAGCTTACTTGGGTAAAAACAAATATTTCTGTAAATTACAGACATATTGGGGATTCCTCTGTGACATATTTAAAGCAAGGCCTATCCTTACCTCCCAAAAGTAAGAGAATAGGGTCTTTGGATAACAGACCCTGATTTGATGCCTTTTAGTGACATGGGTGTTAAATCATTGTGGTGCAAAAATGCGACGTCGGCGGTGAAAGGGTTAAATAAATACTGCTCGTCCTTCCATTTTTACCCCCCCTTGTACCGAAAATCGAAAATTACATGGACAAGGCCAAGTAGAGAAGGAAATAAAACAAACAAGGGTAACAAAACACTCATAACAACAAGGAAAAAAAGAAAGAATCCTATACGAATCCGCAATCTCCTCAATCAGAGGATCCCCCCGGTGTCAACCCTTATAGTGGAAAAATACCTACAAAGGAGATTAGAAGGACTCTACGTGAAGAGATAGATGATGTAGGGACGTAAGTGTGTGTGTGTGTGTGTGTGTGTGTGTGTGTGTGCGCGCGTGTGCGTGTGCGTGTGCGTGCATGCGTGTGTGCGTGCGTGCGTGCGTGCGTGCGTGTGTATATGCGTGTGTGTGCGGGTGTGTGTGTGTGCGTGGTCTGTGTGTGATAACATGTGTCTACATGCACGTGTGTTATGCTTTTGTACCTTCTTCTTACAATTATCAACTAACATGGAGAGGACAAATGTTAACATAACATATATCTACAAAAAATATTTCCGGTTAAGAAATCCATCCAATACTTCCTTCTTATTTCGTTCTATCCATACATGCACATAACAATCCAACACACCCTTTAAAAAAAAACCTTAACACCCCAAAGAATATATACCTAACTAACAATAATGGTCGAAATAACAACTGTATTAAAAGAAAAATTTCAAAATAACTTTACCTAAAGAAAGAGTTTTCCCTTTTCTCTAACTAAATAAAGAGTAATGTCCCATATGGCTACGGCCGGGAGGACGTCAAGCTAAGTTTTCGTTCGTTCGTTGGTCGAAATACAAACATCAATGGATATACAAGAGCATATTATTACTAATATGGATGGTTACGAGGTGGATAGCTATGGACTGTTGCGCGTGATGCTTTGCTAGAGGGACCATCCAGCTTCAACAGGCAGGACACGCAAGTGCTGAACAGGATTGGATGAGTCGCTCGTGGGCTCGTGCAGGAATATCTATGGATAGCTATGGACTGTTGCGCATGATGCTTTGCTAGAGGGACCATCCAGCTTCAACAGGCAGGACACGCAAGTGCTGAACAGGATTGGATGAGTCCCTCGTGGGCTCGTGCAGGAATAGTCTGTGGACCAAGCCTGCTTCAGTGTTATTTAAACAAAACAAAAACAACTACCTTGCCTGCATTCCAGTTTCCACACAAATCGTACAACGTTGTGACCTCAGTGAATATCACCATTGGCACTAAGATGACCCGTCATTCTTCTTTCTCGTCGATCGATCACTGAGTTTTCTGATGCGTCAAGCTGCCGTTATGCGCCTATAACAGATAGGCCCAACATGTCCTTTTATATGGACGGAAGAAAATCTTTGTAAGAGTTTCTAGAACTAAGAGGGGAGAATGTTGTTGTTGTTGTCTTACCCTGGCTTAAAGACTCCAGGGATCACCCCAACAGCCGAAACACTTGAACACTATGGTACAAATGCACCAGCCAGGGATGAGAACATTACGTGTGTGACCGTTTTTGATTACCCCGCCACGTGAGCAGCCTCACTCCGACTTCGGAGGAAGAGGGGAGAATGATGGATAAGTAATTTAGGGCACCGAGAAAGGTAGCAGACGACAGTC
This sequence comes from Phymorhynchus buccinoides, assembly GCA_017654935.2. Classification (NCBI taxonomy): domain Eukaryota; kingdom Metazoa; phylum Mollusca; class Gastropoda; order Neogastropoda; family Raphitomidae; genus Phymorhynchus; species Phymorhynchus buccinoides. Next base: position 1,060,017 of record JAGGCT020004101.1, read on the forward strand.
AGCAAGGACCGGGACGGCAAAAAGACAAGAGTCAAAGAGAGTGACAGATTAGGGGAAGTTACAAGCACATATCTTCCAGAACTTGGGGGAACTATTTGTACAAAACAAACCCCGATGCTATAACCCCCCCCCCACAAAGGAAGAGAATGTCCAGTGATTCCGCTCTCCCGCCCTGCGCGACTCAGACATCGGGCGAGGGGAAGCTGGGGTCATCATCTCAGCAAGTGTTAGACTCAAAAAACGTTTCGCCGCAAAACAAGCTGTCGGATAGGAAGGTAGATGGGGTGAAGATCGTGGGCAAGGAAACAAATAAGGAGCATGTTCAGAGTCGTCAGTCTACGAAGCTCCAGTCAGTGCATATGCCTCATCCGTTAAATTATGCGGACGGTCAAACAATCCCGAAGAACGTTGTTAATGAAAACGAAACACCGGAAGATGCCCGCGCGCGGCATGGGACCACCCTGGAGGAGGGTCGTCGGTCTACGACGAGGCTGTCAGTACATCATAATATAGGCCTTCCCCCGTTGAGTCACCATGGAGACAGGCAGCGGACCCCGAAGAACGTTGTCACCGTGGACACCAGCAAGGCTTGGAAGAACAGGCACGTTGTGGGTTTGGTGGCTGGTGATTTGGGCTGGAGGGAGGTGAGTCAGTCATCAGTGGTTGTTGTTGTTGTTGCTGTGTTATTGGTTGTTGCTTCTTCTTCTTCTTCTTCTTCTGTGGTGGTGACCAACTTCTTTATATAGAGGTACTTTATGGGGTGACCATAGAAACAGAAACAGAAGAGAGATAAAAAAAGAAAAGAGGTTCAGGTTCCCTTGACATAGTAATGTAAAAATAAAATGGATCAGATTCTTATAACGCGAATGAAAATCCGTTTAACGTCATCCGGTCTAAAACAGACACATATGGGACATTAGTAGATATAAAGATGGTGGGAACGATCCTGGAGGCAATGCCCGGATGCAGTGCAACTCCAGGAAAGTCCCGAATTTGTAATGATACAGAAAGTAACATGGATTGTGGCTTTTTTTGGCCTTAAATACAGAAAAGCACGCATTTGTTTCGAGAATGCGTACGACATCATATAATTTCATATTATTTCCTCATCACATTAACATTTTTCAATATTAGTGAGAAGAACATTTTATTGTGAAGGTCTATCTTATGCTTACTAAATCGTTTTTAAAGGGGAAGATTAATACATTATTTTTTTAGGGAAAGATTAATACTGTAAATTTTACAGCAGAGCTATTTTCGTAATGAAGATGAAAAAATTTATTACTTACCAAATATCAACTAATTAAATGCACCATACGCAAATTTATTAAAATTTCAAATTTCATTAAAATGTTATCAGCAACTACATTCACCATTTTCTGTGTTTGGGGCTAGAGAAGTTATAATATGTATGTTATGTTAACCCTTTCACCGCCAAAGTCGCATTTTAGCACCACAGTGATTTAACACCTATGTCACTAAAAGGCATCAAATTGGGGTCTATTATCCAAAGACCCTATCATTTTAGTTTTGGGACGTAAGGATAGACCTTGTTTCATATATGTCACAGAAGAATCCCCAATACTGCAGATGGATTTTGTTCTCTACCCGGGTAAATTTAATGGCAAATTTGGCTGAAAAATGGCTGGCGGTGAAAGGGTTCAAATGTTTTCCAAACCAAACATGGCAACAATAGATCAACCGGATTCAAATCAACCAACTGAATGAAAAACACATCAAATATATATAGTGGTAAATGTGAGAGAAAAAAAGAAAAGAAAAGCAGACAAAAATCTTCTGCGTTCCCGGGCATTAAGTCCACAATGGGTACGTATTATATACGTGTCCGTTTTCCAGTTTTCACTGGTCTCTCGATCGCTGCATTCAGCCGACACATTCCGATTTAGGAGGAGCTTGTTATGACACATTTTGTCGCCGATCACATTTTGTCGCCAAAAATCACATTTTGTCGCCGGCGTCAAAATGTGACAAAATGCACACCTCCGGAAGGGTCCGTAAAAGCGACAAAATGTGCCTTGTAGGAAATCACATTTTGTCGTCACAACTCTTGGCTTTTGTTAGTTCGTCAACGTGTTTGGAGTGTTATAGTCCCCCACCCGCCCCCACCCACACCACCCCCCACTTTCCTATAAGCACCAACACATACTCTCTCATTATCTCTCACCACTTAGTGTTTCTCTGTTTCTCTCTCTCTCTCTCTCTCTCTCTCTCTCTCTCTCTCTCTCTCTCTCTCTCTCTCTCTCTCTCTCTCTCTCTCTCTCTCTCTCTCTGCTCGCAAACAAGCATGCGCGTTCACTTAGACCCCCCCCCCACACTCATATATACACACACAAATTAAACAATTTTTGATGTGGTTGACCAGTGGTCAGTGTTACTGACCAGTGGTCATTTTGGCCTATTTTGATTGTTTGACTGCAAATTAGTGTATTAGGAGTTCAAATGAACAATTTTTTATGTGGTTGACCAGTGGTCAGTGTCACTTGATGTGGTTGGCCAGTGGTCAGTGTCACTGACCAGTGGTCACTTTGGCCTATTTTCACTGTTTGACTGCAAATTAGTGTATTAGGAGTTCAAATGAACAATTTTTTTATGTTGTTGACCAGTGGTCAGTGACACTGAGCAGTGGTCATTTGGGCCTATTTTCACTATTTGATCGCAAATTAGTGTATTAGGAGTTCAAATGAACAAATTTTGATGTGGTTGACCAGTGGTCAGTATCACTTGATGTGGTTGACAGGTAGTCAGTGTCACTGACCAGTGGTCACTTTGGCCTATTTTCACTGTTTGACTGCAAATTAGTGTATTAGGAGTTCAAATGAACAATTTTTATGTTGTTGACCAGTGGTCAGTGACACTGAGCAGTGGTCATTTTGGCCTATTTTCACTGTTTGATCGCAAATTAGTGTATTAGGAGTTCAAATGAACAATTTTT
>JAGGCT020004101.1:1067969-1072050 GCA_017654935.2 Phymorhynchus buccinoides
AAGCCATCTGACTCGATCAGTGAAATTTAGAACCCGCCCTATTCGGCCCTGTCACCTGACTGGGCCCGACTGAGTCAGACTGATCGAGCAGCATGGTATGCAAATGAGGTGAAACGTCACGACCTGATCGAGTCACATGAGGCAGTCACATAGTCTGTCGCCGGCTTTAATGAGGCTGTGATAGCGGCATGTCGAATAGAGCATTTGCCACGCGCCGGTGACCTTGAATTTCACTGAGTTGAATTTAGAGAGTTGAATTAGAAAGGGTCAGCGTAACTCGGGCAGAACGAGCTCGGGCAAATTAGTAGTCTAGTATAGTGAACGAACACTCGTGGCAAACGCCCTACTGCTGCCAAAGGGAAAGCTGTGTTTGTCACTGCGCCCCGCCAAAGTTGCATTTTAGCACCACAGTTAATTTAATTTAACCCTTTCAACGCCAGCCATTTTTCAGCCAAAACTTTTCATTAAACTTACCTGGGTAGAGAAAAGATTTTGTCTGCAATATTGGGGATTCCTCTGCGACGTGCATAAAATAGGGCCTGTCCTTACATCTCAGTCCCAAAATTAAGAACTTAGCGTAACGGGATGACAGACCCTCATTTGATGCCTTTTAGTGACATGGGTTGTCAAATCATTGTGGTGCCAAGAGGCGACAGTGGCGATGAAAGGGTTTTAAATTAACTACAGACCCACCAGATCACGTGTCAAGATCACGGGTTTCACGTGTTTCCCCCTCTCATAGCTGGAGAGAAATCTTGTTTTGACCAAGTCTGACTCCCATATAAATGCCCCCAAATTCAAACCGAAACATCAGTTTTAAAGAGCAGCCTCAATTTGAAGTTGGGGAAATTTGTATGTGGGTCACAGCTACCCAGAAAAAAAAACCCAAGGGACTTAATCGTGGTGCGTCATTGGGTGGTCTTTAACATCTATGTCACTTAAAAGGCATCAGATTAGGGTCTATTAATATTATCCAAAAAGACCCTATTGTCTTAGTTTTGGGAACTAAGTAAGGATAGACCTTATTTTTACCCGGCCAGAGGCCGGGGTTTTGCGATCGGTGTTGTGTGTGTGTGTTTGTGTGTGTGTGTGTGTGTGTGTGTGTGTGTGTGTGTGTGTGTGTGTGGTTGTGTTGTGTCTGTCTGTCTGTCTGTGTGTGTGTCTGTGTATCGATTATCTTTAAATACCCAACTGTTTGGACTTTGATTAAAATTGGCAGAGGGGTAGACAGCTTGAAAGGGAAGTTTCCTTTCGTTAATCAACACCGTGCTGACCTTGACCTTGAAGTTTGACCTTGAAAACCGAAATTTCCTTCTTTGGGCTATGTAATTTCCCCCCAGCTTTATTTCGTGAACTAGTGAACAGAATCGCTTCAAATTTTGTGTGGTGGTGTACCATGGTGCAAGGAAGTTTAAGGAATCGCTTCAAATTTTGGGCTGTGTATTTTATGCGTTCTGTAAGGGTGGAATGGAAGTGGTGGTGTTTATGGGGGTGTGTGTGTGTGTGTGTTGGGGGGGGGGGTGGAGAGGACATAACTCTGGCCGGGTTTTTTGCATTGTCACAATGCGTTGCTGCCGCTCGGCGATGCCCTTGTTTTATGTATGTCACAGAAGAAGAATCCCCAATACTGCAGATGGATTTTGTTCTCTATCCAGGTAAATTTCAATGGACATTTTTGGCTGACGGTGAAAGGGTTAAAAAGCCCCTGTTGCACTATTCTTGCTGATGTATTATAGTATAGGCCTAATAATATTTGTCGTTTTTCTCGTTTGTCTGTGCGTGCGTGTTGGTTTTCTTTGGGGGGTAGGAGCCGCATTAGCGGCGCGAAACCCGTTGGTCGTAGACCACTGTAACCATATATATATATGTATATATTCTTGATCAACCATCACTCAACCTATTCACATAATGAATTTTATCTGTTATGTCGGTGTGTGTGTGTGTGTGTAGTGTATGTGTGTGTGTGTGTGTGTGTGAGTGTGTGTGTGCGTGTGCGTGTGCGTGTGCGTGTGCGTGTGCGTGCGCGTGTGCGTGTGCGTGCGTGCGCGTGCGTGCGTGGGTGCGTGCGTGCGCGCGCGCGCGCGCGCGCGTGGTGTGTGTGTGTGTGTGTGTGTTGTGTGTGTGTGTGTTGTGTGTGTGGTTAGTGATATGTGTGTGTAGTGTGTGTAGTGTGTGTGTGTGTGTGTGTGTGTGTGTTGTGTGTGTGTGTGTAGTGTGTAGTGTATGTGTGTGTAGTGTATGTTGTGTGTAGTGTGTGTGTGTGTGTGTGTGTGGTGTGTGTGTGTGTGTGTTGTGTGTGTGTGTGTGTGTGTGTGTGTGTGGTGTGTGTGTGCGTGCGTGCGTGCGCGTGCCCGTGCGTGTGTGTGTGCGTGTGTGTGTGTGGTTGTGTGTGTGTGTGTGTGTGTGGTGTGTGTGTGTGTGTGTGTGATATTTTGTTTGTTATTAGCAAATACTACACTCCCTCCCTCTCCCCTCCTCAAGGAAACAGAAACCATCATTGGCTTCTTTGTTTTTCCCTTTATTTCTTCCCTATCTCCTCCATCTCTCTTTCTCTTGTCTCATACTGACACATGCCTGAAAGCCAACATACCATCTCTGCTTCTTTCAGAAAAACAATCACTAGGGCTGATCCTAACCCTATCCCTTTCCCAGACCTGTTTAGCCCCTACCCAAGTCTTGAGAAGTCTGGGTAGCTGAAATGAGTAGTTTTGGGTGCAAAATGAGTGAGTTTTGATTCATTTTAACACTTACTCTGGTGCAATTCTGCCACATGCAGTATAGTGTGGCTGGTGAATTAACAGAGAGGATAAACTAAAATAACGGGTTGTCTTATGCCCTTACGTTTATTGAAGTCTGTGTTGACATTTGAACATAACATGTTGAATGAAAGTTTGAAAGAAATAAACAAATAACCATCGTGACCTGTGTGCTGGTGCTTCAGGTGTAATAACGAACCCTCCAACCTGCTATACAGGTGCTAATCAGATGAAAAATCAGGTAGTGTATGGTTTAGTGTCTGTGCTGATGCAATAAAAAATCTTGAACGGAATGTCTTTTGTGTTCAAGCTGACATCCAGGAACACGTAACTCGGGATAACCCAATAATTAAGCGTTCGTGTCGAAATTCAGGTGCAATCCAGGTGTAATCCAGGTAGCAACCCAAACTGTAATTCATGTGGTAAGCACGCCATAGTAAGTCTGCTGTTGATACTATTTGGGGACAATGATAAAGTAACAGCACCTCCACCACCCCTACAAAGTTTCACCATTGTTATGGAAACAACACACAATAGTATAAACCAAATTCCTGACAAAGGTAAAACACAGGTGTGACAGGTAAGAACAGGTAAGAACAGGTAAGTCCAGGTGCAATAAGAGTAAGCCACATAAACCAATGTGTAATGGTGCAAACAATGTTGTAAAAACGAAGTAGCAAGCCAATTTAAGGGTTGTAGAATGATTTGCCAGTTAGACATGTGTGTCAGGTACTCAGGTGTGCCAGTTTGAACAGGTAAGAACAGGTATGTCCATGTGAACAAGAGTAGCCACATAAACCAATGTTGTAATGGTGTAAAACGAAGTAGCATGACAATTTAAGTTAAGAGTTTTGTAGAATGATTTGCCAGTTAGACATGTGTGTCAGGTACTCAGGTGTGCCAGGTTTGAACAGGTAAGAACAGGTATGTCCATGTGAACAAGAGTAACCACATAAACCAATGTGTAATGGTGCAAAACGAAGTGGGCAAGCCAATATAAGATTTGTAGAATGATTTGCCAGTTAAGACAGCTGTGTCAGGTACTCAAGTGTGCCAGGTATGAACAGGTAAGAACAGGTGAACAAGAGTAACCACATAAAACAATGTGTAATGGTGTAAAACGAAGTAGCATGCCAATTTAAGAGTTGTAGAATGTTTTACCAGTTAGACAGTTGTGTCAGGTACTCAGGTGTGCCAGGCTGAACAGGTAAGTACAGGTATGTCCATGTGAACAAGAGTAACCACATAAACCAATGTATAATTGTGTAAAAACGAAGTAGCATGACAAATTAAGAGTTGTAGAATGATTTGCCAGTTAGACAGGG
>JAGGCT020004101.1:1072550-1102550 GCA_017654935.2 Phymorhynchus buccinoides
ACGAAACGAAAAACAGCATTAGGTTTATTTTTCCTGACCGTTTCCGGCTTAGTTATTTACTAAATAGTACAAAATCTACAACTAAAAACTAGTAATGCCCATAACGCCTCCACATAATCCAACCTACTTTACACTGCAAGCTGAAAAAGCACTACAACTGCGCCTAATACACCAGGAAATGCATCCGTGCCTTTCACTCAGCCTAGCTTTCTTAACAGACGGTTTAAATGCGCCGCTGTCCTTTTGATCCGTTTCTTGTCCATATGGTTGGTGTTTGGTCTGGTGGCAGTGGCCGGTGATGATCCACCAGTTTAAATCTACCACTAAGTAAGAAATTGCGACCCCCACAGCTTTGTCCCCATGACACTTGCTTATCGTGGCTCCTTGCTCGCTAAATTAATGTTTCTTAATTCGTTTCAGCTAGCGTTGTGTGTTTCCATATACCATTCCCTGTGGAGGTCTCCTTTATTCTGCTCACTTGCCGTGGCATAACTTTCCCGCGGTTACTTGACAACACTTTCTAACCTTGCCGCTCTCGTCTTGTTTGGAAGAATCCTTTAGTCTTTGTAAGAATTTCTGTCCCCTTTTTTACTCTTGCCCCATGTTGTTTGTCGTCCCCGCTTTCGGCACTTTTGTTTTCTCTGTCGATGGTGAAGCAAGCAAGTTCGTCTGAGCTTTGCTACATTGTTCGTCCAACTCGCCTCTGATGATTCAGGGATTCGTTGAGAGCTTATTAATTCCCCCTCATAGGTAATGGAGGGTCGTGTATTTTTTTCAATTGGTGGGTTTTCCCATTCTTCGAAAGTTTTAATAAAAACTGGTTTTCCATTTCTATGATGTCATCCGCAGCGCGCTTAAGTCCACCCTCCTGAGGGGAAATCGAGTTTAAGTTGGGAAATCAGTAGGTAGTTCTTGTATGTGTTTTTTTTTGAAGGCGGGAAACAGCTTCCTGTGTCATAAGCCCGTGTTTTTGAATCGAATTTAATCGTCTTTTGATTCACTAACACTGAGCCTGTTACGAACCGTACTCCTTCTTAAAAACTTTGAGGTCTGGTTTGGTTGTAAGTCCGGACGTCCTCTTCGCCCTTCGCAATATGATTTGTTCGTTATCTACTTCAAAGTCTTGGATCCAAAAACTACAGGTGGATCTTGTCCTATACTTTATAAAATGATCTTACTTTTACTTCCGTTAGGTTCCTGTCTTAGAGATTGGTTGTTCGGCGGGAAAATTAAAGGTATCTCGACTCATGGTTCATCTCCGGCGTTCAAAGACATCGAAATCATTGCGTAAGTCGCCCTCTACACTAGCTCATATTATACATTTAGTTTTTTTTTTATTTTAGATTCTTTAAAATAGATGTCCCCCCGCAATCATATGGAACAATTACTTGATCGCGTGACAGACGGTTGAAAGAAACCGATTGGAGTTAAGGAATCAAGGCAGAGCATCCCGGTAATAAGCAACATCTTCACTATGGATCAAGGACACATTATCAGTAAGATTTCCCGAGTCTTGGGAATTAACGAAGTTTGTGCCAGGCACGGCTTCGTCTTGCATTTTTCAATAGAACTCGTGTCAGAGGCGGACCCCCGAACAGACTGGTTTGTCCGCTATCTCGGGAGAGCTTATCATCAGAGATTTACTATTAAACTTGAAGGAGGGAAGGTAATTTCATTGATAAACGCGATGTCCTTCATGCTCTATAGCGATCTGTGGCTGACAGAGAAACGAAAAGGAAAAGACAGGATTTTTCAGGGGATAACAAGGACACAACGGGCTTAAACATAGAGTGGATTCTGAGACAAGAGATAACAATAAGGAGGCGTCTGGTCCACAAATTGTAAAGGGTAACCCGTTTTTTGCATACCTCTCGACTTTGAACTACTTAATGCCTCACTACCCCGTATTATCATGGTGCTTTACAATACAGACTCATGTAACGAACGAACTTTTAATGAATGACAGCCGTGTTACAATCTTTCAGATACTGATGCCGAAGTCACAATTCTCTCGGAACATCTCATTTTGGTTTTTGATGTTGTCCCGGCACCAGAACTAGCACTGGTTGATCTCGCAGCAGTACCAAGTCCTTGATTAGCCGATATACTAAGACAGAATTTTTACATCACAGCATGATAGTGAAGAAGAAGTCCTGACTCGTGTTGGAATAATAGATTTAAATGTATCCGCAAGATCGCTGAAGGGATTCTTGTACTGTTTTGAAAGACCCAAGACATCCTTTTTATGAGAGAGTAAGTGAGAAGTGTTATTAATAAATCCTAAGAGAGTAAACTGACAGCTGTTATAGAGGGACCAAGGCTCAAGTCCTCTGCCAGCGCTTTTGTTAGTTTCCAGTTTTGAATAAATGCCGAAAGCTGTTTGGTGGGGCCGCATGCAGAGAGAGTCCGTTTGTTTGATCGGGTTGCAATACCTTGCCATCTGCCATGATGTCAGGCTTGAAGAAGTTTCCCCTCTTTCAAGTTTGGCTTGTGCTTGACTTTAGAACACTGTGACACAAAACTTCATGGCAGTGGAAGAACAGTGGGTGGACGCTCGGCGGGATCAACTTCAGATGCCACAAGGAACTGAGGACGGCAATGTTTGATAGCATTTTAGATGTATGCTATATTTAGTGTCGATTCGCAGCTGAATATTGAAAACAACAGATTGAAAAGCTGTCATGTATTTAAAATATGTGTCCTGAAGCTGATCCTTAATTTCCTTACCAATGGAACTCACGGCTGTTTGGTTTTTTTCTGTGGTATGACTGGTTGCGGGACACATATTCGTTGTTTGATCTGGTTTTGCAACGTGTTATCGTCATCATTTTTTGATCACATAGTAATTCTGTGCACTACCTGAAGTACAACAAAGCAACAAGGAACAGGTAATTGCATATGGTCGGACGATTGAGATCTTCTGGTTTTGAATCCGGTGGACAAGTGAATGAGTGCTTGGAGTATTTTTATAGATTATTCCGAAGGAACGCCACGCTTGGTTTATAATGACGCCTGCTTCGGCTGACAAGGATAGTGGAGAGAAGAAACACCTTAGCCAAGTTAGCGTTCAAGCGGTCGCCACGCCAAGGGTATCGACGGTTGGATTTTAACCGCAGACTACAAACTCCAGTTTTTTAAGGACTTCAGGAGCAATTAAATACAGTGGTTTTTTGGTTTTTACACCACGCAAATCTAGTTTGACGATTGTTTAGAATGAGATAATGTGATTTGAGTCGAAAGATGAGTATGGGATCCTAATCAAAACAAAAACTAAAAAAAATTTTGTACAGTAAACTATTTGGATGAAAACGGATTGTCCTACACAGTATAAATTTTTGGTTATCATTACATAGTTCATGAAGTAAATCAAACTACGACAATCACAACAAAGTCCAATCTTATTGCTGAGGGTAGACTTTGAGTCGTTTCTGAAATGTCATTGCCACTCTAATATCATTATCAAGTTTTGTCCTTGCCCTCCGGACAGGTTTTCAAATTTCTCTCTTTAACCGAGTTATCCTAAACCACCGTAATCGTCATCATATCATTAATGACATAGGTTTTTTTTTTGAAAATTGCTGCTTTATTAGCATAAATCGCCGGAATAACTCAGATATGAATTCTTAATGCTTGCTTTTAGCTTCAGAAGTTCTTTTTTTTTCTTCTTGATGGATGAAGTCCGGAAATCAGAATCGAATAGGTCTTTTACGTGCAATTTACTTCCTCAGTAACCAGTTGTTCATGTTCAATATTTCTTCCATTTATGAATTTTAGTTTTCTTCTTGTTCCTGGTTGTCGCCTCATCAACATTACAAATAGTAAACATTCCTCTTAAACCTATATATATAGCACCCTAATACATCTACTTTGTCTTGTGGTGCAAAAGGTTTGAACCATTGAGTTTTTGAGGTGAGTTTGATCTGTTCCCTTTTATCCTCGCATACTTTTAAAAACACCCCAATTTATTGGAACTGTGTTTTGGCCGGGGATTATTCTGCAAGTTCTTTCCTTTAACAAAAGGCTCCTTTTTTGTGGGAGCCCGAAATTCAGTTTTGTTTGTGTCAGTTTCTCGAAATAATAGACAGGGGAGCCATCTCTACTACTCCTTTTTAATTTCGTACGGATCGATCTCCAGATCGGGTTCCCCTGTCCGCTCCTAATGCGAGTGGTCTCCTTCGCTTCCCGAGCATAAAGATACCTGTATTTCAATGCGAAGGATAATAGTTTGTTACCGGTGGTTGGATTCCAGTTCCCATTGATTGTTTCTCTTTTGTATTGCCTTTACGTTCAGTCCTGTGTGGACTTTGGATTCTTCATTATTTCCCTTTGCGCGCAAAACTGAGGACAGTCTCTGAACCCATTCAGTGTTCTAGTAATTGTCAGGAGTCCCTGTGGTTATGGTAGAGAAAAGTCCTTTTCACGGGGGGGGGACAATTGTTTTGGTTAAATTTTCAACTAATGCCTGGGAAATCTGTGAACGCCTGGAGATGCCTCTTCTAATTTTTTGACTCTTGCTTTAACAGTAACCTGATTCCCTGGCCTTTGAATTTTTTTCCCTTTCATCAATTTGCATCAATTACAGGATAGGGTTTTAATGGGACTCGTCCCCCTTGTAGAATTTTCCTGTAAAGCCCCACAAGCAACCCGCAGTAAGCACCTTTTTTTTGTTGTCAGTGGTTCAGCATCTTTATACCTTACGCAATGTCAATACCCGTCAGCGTGGTAATTTTAAACCCTCTTTCTTCTGAGATGTATCAAGGGGGGGGGGGGGGGTGAGGTAAAATATAAAAATGTCCATTTGATGAAGTGTCATTAGGTTTTGTGTTTAACGAAGTAGTGGTCTTGATATTCTTTTGGGTGCTGGTAATAGATCTGCCATATGCCTTTTTTGGGAGAGCCCCATTCTTTAGCTTTCTGCTCACTGACACCCAGCAGTCCCCTCAATAAGTTTTTTACAGCTTTCAAACCTCTCCAATTAATCCTTTTGGCGAATAATGATTTTCGCAGATCCTTTTTAATACTGTAGGTTTTTTTTGCAATGAACATATACGATTGGTCATGCACTACAATGAAGGCCTATCTCTTTGCACCTTTTGTTGTTCTGTTTAGCCGATAAAAAGTCGCTGAATTTTTGTGGTGGCGACCTGAACAATTGTTCCCACCCGTCCCTAAGTAGTATTCCCTTATCCGCTCATCACGTTTTCTGAAGTTGTAATGCGCATGAACCTTGTTGTTTCAGTTTGTGTTAATAAACATCTAACTGAGGCGGTCCTTTGTTTTTCGTAGGTGTCTTGTTTCTTTGACCTAATTGCCTCCATTGCTTTTGTTGTGTCCCCCCTTTGCTGGTCATTGTAATGAAGTTTTACTGAACATTTATTGCTGCCTGAAAATGACAGCGCATTGACGACAGCTCACCAATCACATCAACGGAGTGGGCCCTTTGATTTTTACATATTTATATTTCAGGAATTATACCCTTTGTTGACAAGAAAGTCTTTTTGTTGCATTTGGAAGCTGTAATTTATTGCTTTAAATTTAGCAGAGTCTTTCCCTAGTCCTAAGTTTTTTTTTTTTCCAAGGTCCGCTCCTTCATTTTTCAATATCCTTCTTGACCAAGCCCTGTTGTCATCAGGTCAACCCCCGATCAGAAGAAGAGTGATAGATAAGGTTAATAACATTGTTTTTTCAGCACTCATGTTTTGTTTTTGGAAAAAATAAAAATAAATCACTAAAATGAATTGTAGACGATCTTCCTACATGAAAAAGGAACCTGAATTGGGGTGGGTATGCTTATGGATGCAAACTAGAAAAGAAAAGGTTGGGTATTCTCTCGCTGCGTGTGGAAGACGAGCAATACTAGGACAGAAATCAGTCGATAGAACCAGATACAAACAGCTGTTTGCATGTCCCGACATTGGAAAGGTCGCGCAGATTATGAATCGCAGTTGGATCTAAAAATGGCTAAAAGCATCGGGGCCAGACGGTACTAAGTTTTTGTACTCCTAAGTTAGTTAGGTCCAAAAAAAAATGCCGTCCTGTGATTCTGACAAGATTTAGGTATGAATTTCATCACAAGAAATCCAGTATTACAAGTCGTTAGAGCTCTCGGATGTGACCTCTATTATAGGTTTGGCGGGCCTATCTATCACCCGTTGTCATGGGTTTTTAATTTACTTTTAATCCATATAGATTTTAATGTATGATTTAAGTTCAGATCCAGTATTAACAAGTCATTAGAGGTCTCTGGGATGTTACCTCTATTTATAGGTTTGGTGGGGCTTCTATTTCACCCCGTTTTCATGGGGGTTAATTCCTTTTTAAATCATATAAGTTTAGTGTTAAGGATTTAAGTCATGATCCAGTATTAACAAGTCGTTAGATTCCTCTCGGATGTGACCTCTATTATAGGTTTTTCGGCTTCTATCACCCTTTGTCCCAATGGGGGTTCATTACTTTTTAATCATATAGAATTTTAATGTATGATTTTATCACAGATCCAGTATTTACAAGTCGTTAGAGTATCTTTGATGTGACCTCTATTATTAGGTTTGGTGGACTTTTTCTATCACACCGTTTTGTTCATGGGTTAATTACTTTTTCATATAGCTTTAATGTATGATTTTACGTCATGAAATCCAGTATTAAACAAAGTCATTAGAGTCTCCTCGTATGTGACCTCCTATTATAGGTTTTGGTGGCTTCTATCACCCGTTTGGTCAATGGGGGTTAATACTTTTAAAAGATTCATATAGATTTAATGTATGATTTAATCACAAGATTCCAGTAAGTAACCAGTCATTAGAAGTCTCTGGGATTGTGACCCTCTATTATGTTTGGGCGGGCTTCTATCACCCGTTGTCATGGTGTTAGTTTACTTTTAATCATATTAGATTTTAATGTATGATTTATCAAAAAAACAAGATCCAGTATTAACAAAGTCCTTAGAAGGCTCTGGGATTGTTAACCTCTATTGTATAGGTTGGCGGCTTCTATCACCCGTTGTCATGGTGTTTTATTTCACTTTTTATCATATGATTTAATGTAGAATTAAGTCTGATCCAGTACTTTAAAGTCATTAGAGTTCCTCTGGGATGGTTGACCTCTATTTATAGTTTGGCGGGCTTTCTATCACCCGTTTGTCCCTTGGGGTTTTATTACTTTAATCATATAGATTTAACATGTATGAATTTTTAATCAGAATCCAGTAATTAAAACAAAGTCGTTAGAAGTCTCTCGGATGTGACCCTCTTATTATAGGTTTTTGGTGGCTTGTATCACCCGTTGTCAATGGGGTTTTTAACTTTTAATCATATAGATTTACTGTTATGGATTTTAAGTCATGATTCCCAGTATTAAAAAGTCCCTTTAGAGTCCCCTCTCGGAGGTGACCTCTATTATAGGTTTTGGCGGCCTTCTATCACCCGTTGTCATGGGTTTAAATTACTTTTTTAATCATATAGATTGATGTATGAATTTTCACAAGTTCCAGTATTAACAAGTCAGTAGAGTCCCCCCTCTGGGATGTGGACCCTCTATTAATAAAGGTTTTGGGCGGGCCTTTCTATCACCCGTTTGTCATGGGGTTAATTACTTTTATCATATCGATTTTAAATGTATGATTTTAATCATGAATCCAGTGAATTTTACAAAGTCATTAGAGTCCCCCTCTCCGGATGTGCCTCGATTATAGGTTTTGGCGGGCCTTTTCCTATCACCCGTTGTCATGGGTTAATTACTTTTAATCATATAGATTTAATGTTATGATTTATCACAAGATCCAGTATTTAACAAATCATTAGAGTCCTCTGGGATTGACCTTAATTAATTTTGGCGGGCTTCTATACCCGTTGTCATGGGGTTTAATACTTTTAATCATAATGCTTTAATTTATGATTAAGACAAGCTCCAGTTTAAACAAGTCCCGTTAGAGTCCTCTTGATGGACCTTCTATTTAGATTTGCGGGCTTTCTATTCAACCACGTTGTCCATGGGTTAATTACTTTTAATCATATAGATTTTATTTATGGATTTAAGTATGATCCAGTATTTACAAAGTCATTAGAGTCTCTCGGATGTGACCTTTATTATAGGTTTGGCGGGCTTTTATCACCTGTTGTCATGGGGTTAATTACTTTTTATCATATAGATTTTAATGTATGATTTATCACAAGATCCAGTATTAACAATCCACTTATGTCCTTGGATTGACCTCTATTATAGTTTTGGCGGGCTTCTATCACCCGTTGTCATGGGGTTAATTACTTTTAATCATATAGATTTAATGTATGATTTAAGTCAAGATCCTGTTTTAACAAAGTCGTTAGAGTCTCTTAGTTGTGATCTTTTTTATAGGTTTGGTGGGCTTCTTTCGCCAGTTGTTATGGGTTTAATTACTTTTAATCATATAGATTTAATGTACGATCTATGACAAGATCCAGTATTAACAAAGTCATTAGAGTCTCTCGTATGAGATCTTTATTATAGGTTTGGTGGGCTTATATCACCAATAGTCATGGGGTCAATTACTTAGAGTCATCTCGGATTCCATGTATGATGTAAGACAAGATCGTCTATTAAGTAGGTCGTGGCGGGGCTCTCGGGCGGCGCGGCTTCCCCTATCGCCCTGGCGGGCCTTTTCTCACCAGTTGTCATGGCTCTAATCACCCGTAATCGTATAGATTTAATGTCAGGGGGCTTAAGGTCAATTTACTGTTTCTTTTAAATCATTATAGTCTTAGTTGTGATCTTTTTTTGATAGATTTGGTGGTCATCTATTACCCAGTATTAACAAAGTTAATCACTTAGAGTCATCTCGATTTAATGTATGATTTAAGTCAACATCCTATTATAAGGTTTTGGCGGGAGTCTCTTGGCCGTGACCTTCTCTTATAGGTTTGGCGGGCTTTTATCACCCTGTTGTCATGGGGTTAATTACTTTTAATCATATAGATTTAATGTATGATTTAAGTCATGATCCAGTATTAACAAAGTCATTAGAGTCTCTCGGATGAGATCTTTATTATAGGTTTGGTGGGCTTCTATCACCAGTCGTCATTGGGTTAATTACTTTTAATCATATAGAATTTAAATGTATGATTTTATCCAAGATCCAGTATTCCAAGTCCGTTAAGTCTCTGGATGTGAACCTCTATTATAGGTTTGGCAGCTTCATCAACCTTGTCGTGGGGTTAAAGTCCTTTTATCATATAGATTTAATTTAGATTTTGATCACAAGTCCAGTATTAACAAGTCATTAAGTCTCTGGATGTGACCCTCTATTATAGGTTTGCGTGCTTCTATCACCCTTGTCCATGGGTTAATTACTTTTAAATCATATAGATTTAGATGTATGATTTTATCACAAGTCCGTATTACAAGTTCATTAGAGTCTCTCGGATTGACCTCTATTTAGGTTTGGCCGGCTTCTGATCACCCGTTCCCATGCGTTAATTACTTTAGTCAATATG
Organism: Phymorhynchus buccinoides; assembly: GCA_017654935.2. Classification (NCBI taxonomy): domain Eukaryota; kingdom Metazoa; phylum Mollusca; class Gastropoda; order Neogastropoda; family Raphitomidae; genus Phymorhynchus; species Phymorhynchus buccinoides. The sequence continues at coordinate 1,082,018 of JAGGCT020004101.1, forward strand.
ATTTAATGTATTATTTAAGTCTGATCCGTATTATTAATTACTTTTAATCATATAGATTTAATGTATGATTTAAGTCATGATCCAGTATTAACAAAGTCATTAGAGTCTCTGGGATGTGACCTCTATTATAGGTTTGGTGGGCTTCTATCACCCGTTGTCATGGGGTTAATTACTTTTAATCATATAGATTTAATGTATGATTTAAGTCAAGATCCAGTATTAACAAAGTCATTAGAGTCTCTGGGATGTGACCTCTATTATAGGTTTGGTGGGCTTCTATCACCCGTTGTCATGGGGTTAATTACTTTTAATCATATAGATTTAATGTATGATTTAAGTCATGATCCAGTATTAACAAAGTCGTTAGAGTCTCTCGGATGTGACCTCTATTATAGGTTTGGTGGGCTTCTATCACCCGTTGTCATGGGGTTAATTACTTTTAATCATATAGATTTAATGTATGATTTAAGTCAAGATCCAGTATTAACAAAGTCGTTAGAGTCTCTCGGATGTGACCTCTATTATAGGTTTGGTGGGCTTCTATCACCCGTTGTCATGGGGTTAATTACTTTTAATCATATAGATTTAATGTATGATTTAAGCTTCTATCATCCAGTTGTAACAAAATCATTAGAGTCTCTCGGTTGTGATCTTTTTTATAGGTTTGGTGGGCTTCTTTCGCCAGTTGTTATGGGGTTAATTACTTTTAATCATATAGATTTAATGTATGATTTATCACAAGATCCAGTATTAACAAAGTCATTAGAGTCTCTCGGATGTGACCTCTATTATAGGTTTGGTGGGCTTCTATCACCCGTTGTCATGGGGTTAATTACTTTTAATCATATAGATTTAATGTATGATTTATCACAAGATCCAGTATTAACAAAGTCATTAGAGTCTCTGGGATGTGACCTCTATTATAGGTTTGGTGGGCTTCTATCACCCGTTGTCATGGGGTTAATTACTTTTAATCATATAGATTTAATGTATGATTTATCACAAGATCCAGTATTAACAAAGTCATTAGAGTCTCTCGGATGTGACCTCTATTATAGATTTGCGGGCTTCTATCACCCGTTGTGATGGGGTTAATTACTTTTAATCATATAGATTTAATGTATGATTTATCACAAGATCCAGTATTAACAAAGTCATTAGAGTCTCTCGGATGTGACCTCTATTATAGATTTGCGGGCTTCTATCACCCGTTGTCATGGGGTTAATTACTTTTAATCATATAGATTTAATGTATGATTTATCACAAGATCCAGTATTAACAAAGTCATTAGAGTCTCTCGGATGTGACCTCTATTATAGGTTTGGTGGGCTTCTATCACCCGTTGTCATGGGGTTAATTACTTTTAATCATATAGATTTAATGTATGATTTATCACAAGATCCAGTATTAACAAAGTCATTAGAGTCTCTGGGATGTGACCTCTATTATAGGTTTGGTGGGCTTCTATCACCCGTTGTCATGGGGTTAATTACTTTTAATCATAGATTTAATGTATGATTTAAGTCAAGATCCAGTATTAACAAAGTCATTAGAGTCTCTCGGATGTGACCTCTATTATAGGTTTGGTGGGCTTCTATCACCCGTTGTCATGGGGTTAATTACTTTTAATCATATAGATTTAATGTATGATTTATCACAAGATCCAGTATTAACAAAGTCATTAGAGTCTCTCGGATGTGACCTCTATTATAGGTTTGGCGGGCTTCTATCACCCGTTGTCATGGGGTTAATTACTTTTAATCATATAGATTTAATGTATGATTTAAGTCATGATCCAGTATTAACAAAGTCATTAGAGTCTCTGGGATGTGACCTCTATTATTGGTTTGGTGGGCTTCTATCACCCGCTGTCATGGGGTTAATTACTTTTAATCATATAGATTTAATGTATGATTTAAGTCAAGATCCAGTATTAACAAAGTCGTTAGAGTCTCTCGGATGTGACCTCTATTATAGGTTTGGTGGGCTTCTATCACCCGTTGTCATGGGGTTAATTACTTTTAATCATATAGATTTAATGTATGATTTAAGTCATGATCCAGTATTAACAAAGTCATTAGAGTCTCTCGGATGTGACCTCTATTATAGGTTTGGCGGGCTTCTATCACCCGTTGTCATGGGGTTAATTACTTTTAATCATATAGATTTAATGTATGATTTATCACAAGATCCAGTATTAACAAAGTCATTAGAGTCTCTCGGATGTGACCTCTATTATAGGTTTGGTGGGCTTCTATCACCCGTTGTCATGGGGTTAATTACTTTTAATCATATAGATTTAATGTATGATTTAAGTCATGATCCAGTATTAACAAAGTCATTAGAGTCTCTGGGATGTGACCTCTATTATAGGTTTGGCGGGCTTCTATCACCCGTTGTCATGGGGTTAATTACTTTTAATCATATAGATTTAATGTATGATTTATCACAAGATCCAGTATTAACAAAGTCGTTAGAGTCTCTGGGATGTGACCTCTATTATAGGTTTGGTGGGCTTCTATCACCCGTTGTCATGGGGTTAATTACTTTTAATCATATAGATTTAATGTATGATTTAAGTCATGATCCAGTATTAACAAAGTCATTAGAGTCTCTCGGATGTGACCTCTATTATAGGTTTGGCGGGCTTCTATCACCCGTTGTCATGGGGTTAATTACTTTTAATCATATAGATTTAATGTATGATTTATCACAAGATCCAGTATTAACAAAGTCATTAGAGTCTCTGGGATGTGACCTCTATTATAGGTTTGGTGGGCTTCTATCACCCGTTGTCATGGGGTTAATTACTTTTAATCATATAGATTTAATGTATGATTTATCACAAGATCCAGTATTAACAAAGTCATTAGAGTCTCTGGGATGTGACCTCTATTATAGGTTTGGCGGGCTTCTATCACCCGTTGTCATGGGGTTAATTACTTTTAATCATATAGATTTAATGTATGATTTATCACAAGATCCAGTATTAACAAAGTCATTAGAGTCTCTGGGATGTGACCTCTATTATAGGTTTGCAGGCTTCTATCACCCGTTGTCATGGGGTTAATTACTTTTAATCATATAGATTTAATGTATGATTTATCACAAGATCCAGTATTAACAAAGTCGTTAGAGTCTCTCGGATGTGACCTCTATTATAGGTTTGGTGGGCTTCTATCACCCGTTGTCATGGGGTTAATTACTTTTAATCATATAGATTTAATGTATGATTTATCACAAGATCCAGTATTAACAAAGTCATTAGAGTCTCTGGGATGTGACCTCTATTATAGGTTTGGCGGGCTTCTATCACCCGTTGTCATGGGGTTAATTACTTTTAATCATATAGATTTAATGTATGATTTAAGTCATGATCCAGTATTAACAAAGTCATTAGAGTCTCTCGGATGTGACCTCTATTATAGGTTTGGCGGGCTTCTATCACCCGTTGTCATGGGGTTAATTACTTTTAATCATATAGATTTAATGTATGATTTATCACAAGATCCAGTATTAACAAAGTCATTAGAGTCTCTCGGATGTGACCTCTATTATAGGTTTGGCGGGCTTCTATCACCCGTTGTCATGGGGTTAATTACTTTTAATCATATAGATTTAATGTATGATTTATCACAAGATCCAGTATTAACAAAGTCGTTAGAGTCTCTCGGATGTGACCTCTATTATAGGTTTGGCGGGCTTCTATCACCCGTTGTCATGGGGTTAATTACTTTTAATCATATAGATTTTAGTGCTATTAAAAATGGACGTGGCAGAGAATGCAGAACAGAATCAAACGAATCAGGAAACACCAGTGAACCAGGGCCCGGGGTTGAAACACGTCACTAAAAATGAGGGGCGTATTCAAGCTGGTAAACGGTTAGCAGAGTGGAACCGTCAGAAAAAGATCAATGAAAAGGCAAAACATAACCTGCTGACTAAAAATGATGAAGCAGACAAGCCAGTAGCGCATGGTCATACGGCTCCGCAGTTAGAAAGAGAAGACAATCAAATGGTTAATACATCTATTCTGTTCATTCTGGGGGGTCTGGGTGTTGGTTATCTGGCTTATAATATAATATATAAAAGATATATGCTAACAGTGCCAGGAAAACGAGTACATATACAAACAGAACAAATAGAGAAAGTAACAGACACACCAGTACAGTCAGAACACAAAGGTTTAAAATCTGACAGTGATCCATTTATGATGCAATAATAACTTAATAAGTAACTTAATAATAACTTAATTAGTAACATAATAATAACTTGAATAAGTACTGATGAGTTTCTTGAGTAAGAACTTGAAGTGACTTGAGGTGACTTGACAGTGACTTGAAGATGCCTTGAGTTAGAACTTAATAAGAACTTGAATAATAACTTAATGAAGAACAACACAAGATACTAACAAGTTGTTGTGTGCATACAGCCTCTTTGCCTTTATTATGAACGGGGGCTATGGCTGTATGCGTGCGAGCGAGCGTGTGTGTGTGTGTGTGTGCATGCGTGCGTGTGTGCATGCGTGCGTGTGTGTATGTGTGTGAGTGAGTGCGTGCGTGTGCGTGCGTGTGTGCGCGTGTGAGTGCGTGTGTGCGTGTGCATGCGTGTGTGTGTGTGTGTGTGTGTGTGTGTGTGTGTGTGTGTGTGTGTGAGTGCGTGTGTGTGTGCATGCGTGTGCATGCGTGTGAAAGAGGGAAGGGTGCAAACAGTCTATTGCCTTTATTTTAGCAGGGCTAGACTGATTGCCGGGGAGGGCTTGTAAAAGTATGCCAAACACTCCTGTCAGGAGTACTTGATACAGTTATGACTACTGTCTGGGGTAATAGGTCATTGTAACTGTATCAAGTACTCCTGCCAAGAGTGTTTGTCCTAGTTATGACTGTCGTCTGTGGTAAAAGGTCATTGTAACTGTATCAAGTACTCCTCGGAAGAGTGTTTGTCCTAGTTTTCTGATCCAGCCAGCCAGCCGAACCAAGCCTAGCCAATACAACCTGACGCACCCTAACCAATCAATATTATGTCAAGCCATCACCAGCTGGCTACTTGCTATTTTTATCATGCCTTATAACAATCTAGTTTAGCAACTTATACTGTTAGTTTAGTAAGAACATTTTGTAGGTTATTAGTTAAAGAATAAGAATAAAAAACCCTCGCTCAGCTCATCTTAATTAGTGCCCTCCTACTTCTTAACTCCCTCACTGTCCTAGGAAAGGTTATGAGTGTTACTCCTAGGTTAACAGTGAAGAAGTTAAGCCCCTGAACTTGGGATCAGACAATGGCGAGTTACCCTAAGATTAGCTGAGCGAGTTTTTTTTTAAAAATTTAGGGTGGCGGGGATTAAGCAAAAATATCCTAAAACTAGTTTAGTGACCCAGCCAGTCAGTTCTCCCTATGGATCCCCAACGTGATGCCGCGTCTATCAGGAACACCTAACCTTTAAAAAAAAATCTGCTTATGATCGTTTAAACGAATTGTTAAACCATCAACAGATCGAAGCATTTGTTAGAAATAGAATGCGCCACGTATTCTTGTTCAGCACGCTCCATCATCAACTCCTTAGCCATTTTTTTTTAATACAAAGCACAAAGAATCACACACAAAAATGTAGAAACGTAGAGCTACGTCCTTTGTCGTCAACGCCTAGCCACAAAATGGAGTGGCCAGGATTTTTCCAAGATGTCAGCTAAAGTCACGTGTCAGCTACGAGCTTTCTGATTGGTTAAATAGAGCTCAAAAGCGTCGCACCATATTAAATAATGACACATTTTCATCATCATCACTTCGTGATCAACTGCTGAGCTGAGAGGTTGCCTTGCTGAGAGAGAGCCATACAGAGAGAAGGAAAGAATACGATCTTCACTACATTACAAGTACGGCGGTTGACTGACAGAGGAGTGGACACCACTTCCATTCTTTGGGCCTCTTCTGCCAGCCCCGCCGCACGACATCTTTCGTTGAGCTTGCTCCGAACTTGGGTTTCGAGGAGGACTTGGGATCACTTCTTCTACGACTGTCTTCTGCTTCTGCCTCCACCAACGACGTCTCCTTCTGCTCTTCACTACACGTCGTTGGATCTATCTATGTGAACATAAATAGGGTTCTAAGGTTTTGTTTTTTTCATTTGTTTTGCAGTACGATGTGTTATTCGACTGCCTAGTGCTAGGGCCGTAGGACGAGCCACAAAAGTGGTGTCCCTGGGAGGAATGCGCCGGCCACCAGAGCCTTTGCACAGCAGGACTCCCAGGTCTAGGGACTAAGACCTTAGCTAGCTAGTTTTCACTGTTTTTTTCACGTTTACTTCTTTCCTCCACTTTTTTTTTTTTTTTTTTTAGCGTTAGGTCATTCACATCGGTCTATCTCGTAGGCTTTTTGCCGGTGGGTACGGTCGTCATAGCATAGTCTCTGTAGGGTAGTTCCTCTTTCTTTAGGGTTGTTTTGTTTTCGCCAGCCTCCTAAATTGTTGGAGGAGCTTGTGTGCGAGCCTAACAACATAAATAGTTCAGTGTAAGTCTCTAATAAAAACTAGGTGATAGTATTCTCTTTCTCTTTCATATAAGTGTTGAACCTTTTTCCTCCGAAAAACAAAATGTAACACCAAATTTATATTCCTAGAGGTGTTCTCATCCAAAAGAACCATAATATTTTTATAACTAAAGATAAATTGTGTAAGTTAAACTGATCTTGTCTTTAAATAAAGACAGGACGAAAAACTAAAAGGATAAGTATTGAACTTGTTCCTCTTCCAAAAAGTCCAGAACTCTGCTGCCAGACTTGTCCTCAAGGTCTCTAAGTATCATCATGTTCAACCACTCCTGATATCCCTTCATTGGCTTTCCATCAAAGCACGTATTGACTACAAAATTTCCACTCTATGTCATTCTTATTTCTCTGGAAATGCCCCTAGCTACATTTCTGACATGCTTTCTGTCTATGCTCCATCAAGGCAATTGCGGTCATCTTCAGATTCCAAAATTCTCTGTGTTCCTAGTACACGAACAAAAATGTTTGGTGAGCGCTCCTTTTCCTTTTCGGCCCCATCAGTTTGGAACTCCTTACCACGCGAAATCCGCCATATCCAGTCCTTGCAATGTTTCAAATCAGCTCTCAAGACCCACCTGTTCAAGCTACATCACAACCTTTAGGCCACATTACTTCTGGACTCTATTCTCACACACACACTCCCCTCCCCCCATAATTTTTATTTTATTAGTTTCACTGTGTGTTGACTGCAATGTGTACGTCAGCTTTGTTGCGAGAGAGAGAGAGAGAGAGAGAGAGAGAGAGAGAGAGAGAGAGAGAGAGAGAGAGAGAGAGAGAGAGAGAGTGTGTGTGTGTGTGTGTGTGTTGATGCGTTGTTCAACTGATTGTATTTTGTATTGTGTTTTTTGGGTGGGGTGAGTGGTGGTGATGGTAACGGTGTGTGTGTGTGTGTGTGTGTGTGTGTGTGTGTGTGTGTGTGTGTGTGTGTGTGTGTGTGTGTGTGTGTGTATGTGCCGGTACGTGCGTGTATGTGTGGGTGGGGTGTGTATGTGTATGCCTATTTGCATGTGCGTGAGCGATTATTTCGTGTTGTTGTTGAATTTGTTGCTTCTTAATTTATTTATTTTTGTTAAGCGCATAGAGCTCCACATTGGTGGAGGAATGCGCTATATAAATGATTCACTATTATTATTATTATTATTAAAAATAAAATGTAATAGTAAATTTATACTCTTGGGTTTGTTCCCAACTAAAAGAAATATAATATTTTTCATAATTAAAAGTAAATTGTGAAACTTAAATTGATCTTGCCTTCAAGTAAGGTAAAGACAGAACGTTTAATAAAAGGATAGTTTGCCTATCTAAAAGTAGGTGCTTAAACTAACTGTGTAAAATTTCCAGCGATCTCATTGGTCGCTGGTAATAACGTAAAACCAAAGACAACTAAATAGAAATACAATTATGTAGCTGGGACACGGGAAAATCCTAGCGTTTTCATTGGTCCCCCGCATTAACGAAAGTATAAAAACCAGAAATTTAGCCCTTTTGTTCCGACCGTGCTTTAGGTCCTAGTTAACTTTTTAAAAACAAAAAGTGTAAAATAGATAGGTTTCCCCCCTTCTTGGGTAACAAAGGCCTTTGGCCCATAAATATGGAAACCCCGGCTTCCCCGGACGGGGTGGAATCCCCCCCTGCCAGGGCAAGGCCCCAGGAGTCCTTAGGGGAAAAGTTCTGGGCCTCCCCCAACAAGACAGGACGAAGGTCATTTCCAGTGTCATTTTCCAACTGCTCACTGAGTGAGTCGGACCAAGAGTCTACCACTCCCCTTGAAAAACCGCTGTCGTCGGGCAAAAAAACCACTGTCCTTGATGACAGTGTATTTCTTACCTCGGTGGAGGACAATGGGTCCTTCACCGAGATTCATTCAAGAAAAAAGAAAAGGTCCAGAAGAGAAAGGGGGTCCAGTGACCCCCTGGAAGAAGGGGTCCCGGACCCTCCAAAAACAACCCCTGAGGGGAAAAAGCTCAGGGATGACTTTAGGTCAATGGAGGAGGCCTCCAATCCACATTCCCCCCCGTCCGGGAGTTCCACCAGAGGAAATAGCACAGGGGCCCATCCTCAACCTAGTAAAAACACTGCAGCCGAGCCACAAGCGTGTGGTTCGGAGGCAGTGTTGGAAAGCACTCCTGTAGCCACAGAAATAGTGATTGAGCAGGTGGAATCAGTGTGGGGCAAAACTCCGGCTGCTAACCTAGCTTCTAAATCTAACCAAAGCCAGAACACTCAAAAACCCACGAGTACTAAAACTGACCCAAGAAATGTGGCACCTCCAGTGTTTCTTAGGTTTCCCATTGTTATGGAAGACCTGGGTACAGGTACGGCAAAGTTTCGAGCTCTAGGGCCTAACTCTAGTTTCCAACTCTAGAAGAGCACTGTGGGAACCATCCTCAGCCAGCGACCTCTTTCCACCAATCGCTGGCTGATTGGATGCAATTCACTAAACCAACAGAAACAACTACTAAACCAGAAATCTCTAGCGGGAATACATATAAAATGTCATATCCCAGCAGCTACTACCGAGGGCGTGATAAAAGGTATTGCTACATCAGAGAACACTAGCAACTTGATCCCCCACATTCAAAATGCCAGGCAAGCTATCCGCCTGAAGAACAAGGATGGTACTCCTTCTAGAGCCATAAAAATCACTTTCGACTTACCCACTCTCCCACCTACTGTCAGAATTCAGGCAGAAGAATTCGTGGTCCACACTTATGTGGCACCGGTACGTAGATGTCGTAAATGTGTCCGCCTTGGGCACTCGCAAGACCAATGTAGGTCCAACAAAGAAATCTGTGTGCGTTGTGCCCAGGGCGGTCATAACGTTAAAGATTGTTCCTCCACTAACATGAAGTGCGTAAATTGTGGTGGAGGACACTCGGGAGCCTACCTCGGATGCCCAGAGTATCAGGCACGCCTTAGAGCCAATAAAATAAGAGGAGCCTCCTTCATTCCATTCTCTGAAGCAATTCGTAGAGCTAAAACCCAACTAAAAGACGAAAAAACAGAAAGGGAAAGCCTGAAACCACCTCCCTCTCCCCCTCCTCAGGTGGATACCCTCTGGAGAACAGAGGAAAGGACGCATGCCTCTCCATTACGGAGCTATGCAGCAGCCCTCCAGAATCGAATTAGTGTCACACAGAAAAATGCCAGTCACAAACAACATGAAATAGTAACAAATGCCTCTTCCACTCCAACCATAGCGCCAAAACCAGTTGTCACATACAAAACAAGGACGAAAAGAATAAACAGTAACAGAATTCGCTCTTTAAAGCTTAAAGCCAACACTCTGAAAGCCTCTCTCTCAAAGACTGTCTCAGAGACGAGAATTCAGGAGATTGTCGCTGAAGAAATACAAAAACAAACCCAGTCCATGATAACTACAGTGACTAAATACATGGATAAACTCATGACCACCTTTACCCAGAAACAACAAGCATCAACACCAACAACATCAGCTGATACTCCTTCTACCCCTACAACTTTAAATCTCGACCAATTTGCTAAAGCTTCCTCTAATAAACCTCCTAGAGAACAGATAGTCACCCAAATTCTTATCTCACTCGCAAAAGCCAAAACAACCAATCAACCCTCACTGCTGCTAGACGGTCTGGCCACCCTCTTTCCTGTGGTGGCGGGCTCAATTCCAACTGCTCTCTCTAAAGACACTAGTTTGCTTAGTCTGGCCAACCTGGTCTGCGAAAACAGTTCCATTGGCAGACCCAGAAACAGAGCCATACCATCAACTACAGGTAGATCAGACCTTGCTTAACTACAAACCAAACAAAACCCCTGACTAAACAAACTTTCAGGACCCCGAAAATGGGGTCCCAAAACATCCCTTTTAGTATACTTCAATGGAATTGCCGTTCAATAATCAGTAATATAGACTTGTTGGTAAACTTCCTAGCTACCAACCCTATTCAATATCAAATTCTCTGTTTACAGTCTTTAAATATCGAATACTCAGGCCTTCCAAGGATAGAAGGCTTTCAATTCCCACCAGCTGTCAATAGTATGAGAGGGCGCATTAAAACTGCTACATACGTCCGATCCAACATATACTATCAAAAAACAACCCCCCCCACAGCAGACATCTTATCACTAAGATATTCAAATAATATTCAAATTTCTATAAAAAACAAAATTACTAATATACTAAACATCTACTTTCCCAAGCCATATGATAGGGTTCCTATTTCAAACTGGTTAAGCTCTCTTACCCCCTCTGAGAATTGGATAATCACAGGAGATTTTAACACCCACCACCCCCTCTGGGAATCTGGATGCATAATTACCAGTTCAGGAGCTTCTAGATTGCTTGACGAAATAAATAACTCTGATTTAATCTTGCTAAACGATGGCTCTCCCACTAGATACCCTGACGTGCCTGGCCAAAGACTTACAGCTATAGATCTAACCTTAATCAGTCCTTCTTTAGAAAATAATCACACATGGACACCACTGGTGGACCCCTTGGGGTCAGACCACAAACCAATTTATCTGATTTTAAATAGTACTCGAGACCCATCAGAAGAAGAATTCACTCCAAAATTCATTTACGAAAAAGCAAACTGGGAACTATTTCAATTAGAACTGACTAAGTATACTCTACCAAATATAATAGATGATAATTTAGAAACTTATTACAATAACATTCGTAACACTATTCTTAAGGCAGGTAATACAGCCATTCCGACCACCAAAAAGCAGGGGGAGGGGTATTGCCCCACAAAAATCAACCCCTGGTGGAATGAAGAATGTGCTGTAGCAGTTAAAGCTAAACATAATCTCAGTAATACTTTCAATAAATTTCCCACAGTAGAAAATTTCACGTTAAAAAAAGAAGCGGAATCTCATAGTAAAAAAATTGTTGCTAAAGCCAAATTAGAATATTTTTATAAGATTAAAATTACAAACTATAAAGATCTTGGGAATGCGTGGAAAAGACTTAAAAAGCTACGTAGAGGAGGCATTCCCACACAAATTAGAGTTAAAATAAAAGATAAACTAACAACTTCAAATAAAGAAACAGCAGATGCTTTAGCAGAAAACTTTTCCCAAAACAGTCAAACCGCTTCCCTCCCTACAGTAGAACAGGAACGTAGGTAACAAATCCCAAAGCCAAATAAGTCTTTCAATAATTCACATGTAATAAATGCTCCCCTCAAGTATGCCGAGCTCGCTATGTCCCTACGTTCTATAAGGAAAGTAAATAAAGCTACAGGAGGGGATCCTATCTCCTACCCAGCTAATAAAAAAATTACCCCAATCATTCCTAAATATCCTCCTGCACTTTTACTCCAGGTGTTGGGAGGGGGGAGGGGTCCCACAGGCGTGGAAAGACGCGCAAGTAATTGGGATCCTGAAACCTGGGAAACCAAGACAGGATCCCAAGAGCTTTCGACCTATCTCCCTCACCCCTCACCTGGGTAAGGTGTATGAGAGAATCGTGAAAACAACGATTAGAATATTTTCTACAAAAAAATAATATCTTACCCACATTCCAGGCAGGCTTCAGGAAACATCGAAGCTGCTTGGAACAAGTATGTAAGCTAACGTCTCATGTCAGGAAAGCGTTCAGTCGAAGAAAAAGGGTTTTAGCTACCTTCTTCGACATAAAAGGAGCCTATGACTCCGTCTGGCATGAGAAACTGCTTCAAAAAATTAGCGAACTCGGCATAGAGGGGAACCTCTTCAATTTTATCAGTTCCTTCCTCCAAAACCGTACTATCACAGTTAAAGTAGGCCAGGCACTGTCTAGTACTCACACTGTCGACATGGGAGTGCCACAGGGCAGCATAATAGCACCAACATTGTTTAATGTCATGCTGCATGATATGAAGTCGATTCCTTTTAAAGGAACACGTATTTCCATGTACGCTGACGACATCGCCATTTGGACACTAACCCCCAGGCAGATAAACTAAAAAAACTCAGATAAATGTCTTAAACAACACCAACATTATACCACTGTCATAGCCAGCTATCTAAGTGAGAACGGCTTTGCCTTATCCCTGAATAAGTGTCAATTTATGATATTTTCTAGTCAAGGAAACACTAAAACAAAGGATATTATAGACATTTTGGGAACAAAAGTTCCCCCCAGTCCACAGGTTAAATTTCTAGGAATTGTGTTGACCCCCACCCTGTCTTGGGGTGCTCATGCCCTGTGTGCAGTTAAAAAAGCTTCAAGAGCCCTTAACTTTGTCAAAATTATCTCAAAGGAACCATGGGCCAAGGATGCTAGACTCCTTACCCATTTAACTAGAGCATTAGTTCGTAGTCGTCTGACTTTTGGCATGGAAGTTTTTTACTCCATGCCCAAAACGGTTTTTAAAAGCATTCAAGCAGTCGAAACGAGATCACTTAAAATGGCTATGGGTATTCCCCGGTACGCCATAAATAAGTTGGTCTACAGAGATGTGGATTGGCTGCCTTTAAACAAACTTATGGAATTATATTGTGCCTGCACCCTAACAAGATTGTTCTCTACTAAACAGGGCTCCTCAGAAGAGTTCTACGAAGATTACAAAGAAACTTCTAGTATAGTTCAAGGCAGACTAAAATTAGTAAAAAACAAGACCAAATATTCTAAGGTAGTCGCAGCAGGCGTTCCCTCAGTGGGAACTAGAACCCCCCTTGTACGACACATCACTGCATCAAACCTACTCCAAACAGGAGGATCCTAACTTAATCTCAATAGCAGCAAAAGAAAAAGTTTATAGTTTCCAAAACCATTTACAAATTTTCACTGATGGATCTAAAATAAATGGTCACACAGGATGTGCCTTCACAATCCCGTCCCTAAAAATTTCAAAACGTTTTAAACTAAATAATAACACCTCAATTTTTAGTGCAGAACTCTGGGCTGTCCTGGAATCCTGCCACTACATAAACAATCTACCTAACTACCCGAGAAGTGTGGTTCTGTTTACTGATTCACTGTCTTCCATAAAGGCCCTTGAGGGCAACACGAATAAAAGATTAGAAATCATCAATGAAGTTAGATTAATTATTCATCAACTGAAAATAAAAGGTATAGACGTCATGTTATCATGGATTCCCTCTCATGCAGGGGTCTATGGTAACGATCTCGCAGATCGTGAGGCCAAGGCCGCAGCGCATAACAAGGACGGCCCTCTCACAAACATAAAATTATCTACTGATGAAATTAAAACACAACTAAAACTTGCTACCATAAAGGAATGGAAAACGGAACTTAAAATCTATGCCGAGTCCAAAGGAGTGGACCCAAACATAGAAAAAAAGGATTGTTTCTTAGTGTCCCTTTCCCAGTCCAATCCACCATTTTTAGACTGAGGACAGACTCAATCTTCTCTAAATTTAACTCTAGAAACTGTCTATGTGGACAGACCATTGATGTTGATCACCTATTTCAGTCCTGTCGGTTTATCGAGTCAGAACTGGGAGAGTGCTTACAGAAAGCAAGAGACCATAAAATTCCATTCAAAAAGAACTACATCTTAAATAAAAACACTGAGGGATGGGCCCCTCTGCTATGGCTTATAAAGGACTTGTCCAAGGCATCCTTTGGTTATTTTTTTTTTTTTTAATTTTAAAAGTAGATATTCACCTCGCTCAGCTTTTTAACATAAACTAAACGTTTTTATATAGGTCTTCCCAAGGAGAGCTAAGTTCACTTGTAAATATTAAACTGTAACTACAACGTAGTAGTCGTGCTACCCCCTAAAAATTTAGTTGGGAAAGCCAAGGGTCCCCCCACTTAACGCTAGGTCCCTGTCTACGTCTCTCCTCTGCCCGACCCGAGGAGGAGGGGTCCCTCTCCCTCCCTCCCCTCGGCAGGGTACAGAGAGAATCGTTTGTTTCATTTAAACTTGGATTTTATAGGTGCTCTAAAAATGTAAATAAGCACTTAATCCCCACCGGATCTTAGGCTTTGGATGGGTGGGGGGCAGGAAGGACTTTGCTCCTCCGTCCCTCCTCCCCTCATGGCCAACGAATCCCCCTATGTACAAAATCCCCATCTTTTAAAATTTACCTAAACTGGGCCAATAAGCTTTGTAGGCCGGCGGTTCAGGAAATCAAAAAAAAAATCCTTTTTAACTTGGTCTGGTGGGGACCACTTATAGTTTTAACAAAACTAATATCCTTAACCGTGTGACATCGGTCTTTTAGTTCAATGTAACCTAAAAATTGTTGCATTTTCATTTTTTAAAAATAAAAAGGAATTGTGTTTAAAAACACAAATGTAAATATTTTTTACATAGGCCTTTTTTGGAGTTTTACAAATGTTGTTCTTAAAAAAAATAGTGGTCCTGAAATTTTAATCCCAGTTAATTCCCCTAAGTTTAACTTAGGAAAATTCTTTTAAAATAAAGTATTTTATCTCAATAAAACACTTTTAAAAAAAACGCAGGCCAGGCCAGACATGGTGAAATTCAACTAACTATACAAACCAAACACTTTAAAAAAACTAAAAGTATTAAATAAAAACCTCTCCCTTCCCTTTTAACTGTATTTAAATAAAAAACTTAACTTTATCAAAAAGAAATGTCCCACATGGTAATTTCCGAGAGGACGTAAAACAAATTATTATATATATAAATAATGACATGTAGAATGTTCCAGAAACACCGGCTGTTACAATAGTCAATAATCATTTTGCAAGCTAGCTTGTATGAGAGACGCAGCAGCTGTTACTGTATAACGAGTATACAAGCAAGCTAGCTTCTGGTGGAGTTAAACTCTGTTCTTCTATAGACAAGGGTGACGTAAATGACACTATGACAGCCCGTGCCCTTCGGGCGCTCATTACCCTGGGTGTCCGGGGTGTCCTAGTGATACAAGTGGTCGTTAGAGAATGACAATATACCAGTTCTGGGGCTCAGTTCTTGGGTAACCCATTAAACAGGTTTTGGGGGGTTCAGGAAGGCCTTTTTTGCTTCTCTGTAAGGCCTTAAAAGCTGTTTTAGGGGTTAGCCAGGAACTGAGAGTCAGAACTGGTATATTGTCATTCTCTGGTGTGCTGTTTATGAATGTGAGTGTGTGTGTCGACGTGTTCCGAGTACGTATGACAATATGTACCGATACAGACCAAAAGATTGTATACTTTAACCCTTTCGCCGCCAGCCATTTTTCAGCAAACAAATTCCATTAAGCTTACTTGGGTAAAAACAAATATTTCTGTAAATTACAGACATATTGGGGATTCCTCTGTGACATATTTAAAGCAAGGCCTATCCTTACCTCCCAAAATTAAGAGAATAGGGTCTTTGGATAACAGACCCTGATTTGATGCCTTTTAGTGACATGGGTGTTAAATCATTGTGGTGCAAAAATGCGACGTCGGCGGTGAAAGGGTTAAATAAATACTGCTCGTCCTTCCATTTTTACCCCCCCTTGTCCCGAAAATCGAAAATTACATGGACAAGGCCAAGTAGAGAAGGAAATAAAACAAACAAGGGTAACAAAACACTCATAACAACAAGGAAAAAAAGAAAGAATCCTATACGAATCCGCAATCTCCTCAATCAGAGGATCCCCCCGGTGTCAACCCTTATAGTGGAAAAATACCTACAAAGGAGATTAGAAGGACTCTACGTGAAGAGATAGATGATGTAGGGACGTAAGTGTGTGTGTGTGTGTGTGTGTGTGTGTGTGTGTGCGCGCGTGTGCGTGTGCGTGTGCGTGCATGCGTGTGTGCGTGCGTGCGTGCGTGCGTGCGTGTGTATATGCGTGTGTGTGCGGGTGTGTGTGTGTGCGTGGTCTGTGTGTGATAACATGTGTCTACATGCACGTGTGTTATGCTTTTGTACCTTCTTCTTACAATTATCAACTAACATGGAGAGGACAAATGTTAACATAACATATATCTACAAAAAATATTTCCGGTTAAGAAATCCATCCAATACTTCCTTCTTATTTCGTTCTATCCATACATGCACATAACAATCCAACACACCCTTTAAAAAAAACCTTAACACCCCAAAGAATATATACCTAACTAACAATAATGGTCGAAATAACAACTGTATTAAAAGAAAAATTTCAAAATAACTTTACCTAAAGAAAGAGTTTTCCCTTTTCTCTAACTAAATAAAGAGTAATGTCCCATATGGTTACGGCCGGGAGGACGTCAAGCTAAGTTTTCGTTCGTTCGTTGGTCGAAATACAAACATCAATGGATATACAAGAGCATATTATTACTAATATGGATGGTTACGAGGTGGATAGCTATGGACTGTTGCGCGTGATGCTTTGCTAGAGAGACCATCCAGCTTCAACAGGCAGGACACGCAAGTGCTGAACAGGATTGGATGAGTCGCTCGTGGGCTCGTGCAGGAATATCTATGGATAGCTATGGACTGTTGCGCATGATGCTTTGCTAGAGGGACCATCCAGCTTCAACAGGCAGGACACGCAAGTGCTGAACAGGATTGGATGAGTCCCTCGTGGGCTCGTGCAGGAATAGTCTGTGGACCAAGCCTGCTTCAGTGTTATTTAAACAAAACAAAAACAACTACCTTGCCTGCATTCCAGTTTCCACACAAATCGTACAACGTTGTGACCTCAGTGAATATCACCATTGGCACTAAGATGACCCGTCATTCTTCTTTCTCGTCGATCGATCACTGAGTTTTCTGATGCGTCAAGCTGCCGTTATGCGCCTATAACAGATAGGCCCAACATGTCCTTTTATATGGACGGAAGAAAATCTTTGTAAGAGTTTCTAGAACTAAGAGGGGAGAATGTTGTTGTTGTTGTCTTACCCTGGCTTAAAGACTCCAGGGATCATCCCAACAGCCGAAACACTTGAACACTATGGTACAAATGCACCAGCTAGGGATGAGAACATTACGTGTGTGACCGTTTTTGATTACCCCGCCACGTGAGCAGCCTCACTCCGACTTCGGAGGAAGAGGGGAGAATGATGGATAAGTAATTTAGGGCACCGAGAAAGGTAGCAGACGACAGTCAGCAAGGACCGGGACGGCAAAAAGACAAGAGTCAAAGAGAGTGACAGATTAGGGGAAGTTACAAGCACATATCTTCCAGAACTTGGGGGAACTATTTGTACAAAACAAACCCCGATGCTATAACCCCCCCCCCACAAAGGAAGAGAATGTCCAGTGATTCCGCTCTCCCGCCCTGCGCGACTCAGACATCGGGCGAGGGGAAGCTGGGGTCATCATCTCAGCAAGTGTTAGACTCAAAAAACGTTTCGCCGCAAAACAAGCTGTCGGATAGGAAGGTAGATGGGGTGAAGATCGTGGGCAAGGAAACAAATAAGGAGCATGTTCAGAGTCGTCAGTCTACGAAGCTCCAGTCAGTGCATATGCCTCATCCGTTAAATTATGCGGACGGTCAAACAATCCCGAAGAACGTTGTTAATGAAAACGAAACACCGGAAGATGCCCGCGCGCGGCATGGGACCACCCTGGAGGAGGGTCGTCGGTCTACGACGAGGCTGTCAGTACATCATAATATAGGCCTTCCCCCGTTGAGTCACCATGGAGACAGGCAGCGGACCCCGAAGAACGTTGTCACCGTGGACACCAGCAAGGCTTGGAAGAACAGGCACGTTGTGGGTTTGGTGGCTGGTGATTTGGGCTGGAGGGAGGTGAGTCAGTCATCAGTGGTTGTTGTTGTTGTTGCTGTGTTATTGGTTGTTGCTTCTTCTTCTTCTTCTTCTTCTGTGGTGGTGACCAACTTCTTTATATAGAGGTACTTTATGGGGTGACCATAGAAACAGAAACAGAAGAGAGATAAAAAAAGAAAAGAGGTTCAGGTTCCCTTGACATAGTAATGTAAAAATAAAATGGATCAGATTCTTATAACGCGAATGAAAATCCGTTTAACGTCCTCCGGTCTAAAACAGACACATATGGGACATTAGTAGATATAAAGATGGTGGGAACGATCCTGGAGGCAATGCCCGGAGGCAGTGCAACTCCAGGAAAGTCCCGAATTTGTAATGATACAGAAAGTAACATGGATTGTGGCTTTTTTTGGCCTTAAATACAGAAAAGCACGCATTTGTTTCGAGAATGCGTACGACATCATATAATTTCATATTATTTCCTCATCACATTAACATTTTTCAATATTAGTGAGAAGAACATTTTATTGTGAAGGTCTATCTTATGCTTACTAAATCGTTTTTAAAGGGAAAGATTAATACATTATTTTTATAGGGAAAGATTAATACTGTAAATTTTACAGCAGAGCTATTTTCGTAATGAAGATGAAAAAATTTATTACTTACCAAATATCAACTAATTAAATGCACCATACGCAAATTTATTAAAATTTCAAATTTCATTAAAATGTTATCAGCAACTACATTCACCATTTTCTGTGTTTGGGGCTAGAGAAGTTATAATATGTATGTTATGTTAACCCTTTCACCGCCAAAGTCGCATTTTAGCACCACAGTGATTTAACACCTATGTCACTAAAAGGCATCAAATTGGGGTCTATTATCCAAAGACCCTATCATTTTAGTTTTGGGAAGTAAGGATAGACCTTGTTTCATATATGTCACAGAACAATCCCCAATACTACAGATGGATTTTGTTCTCTACCCGGGTAAATTTAATGGCAAATTTGGCTGAAAAATGGCTGGCGGTGAAAGGGTTCAAATGTTTTCCAAACCAAACATGGCAACAATAGATCAACCGGATTCAAATCAACCAACTGAATGAAAAACACATCAAATATATATAGTGGTAAATGTGAGAGAAAAAAAGAAAAGAAAAGCAGACAAAAATCTTCTGCGTTCCCGGGCATTAAGTCCACAATGGGTACGTATAATATACGTGTCCGTTTTCCAGTTTTCACTGGTCTCCTCGATCGCTGCATTCAGCCGACACATTCCGATTTAGGAGGAGCTTGTTATGACACATTTTGTCGCCGATCACATTTTGTCGCCAAAAATCACATTTTGTCGCCGGCGTCAAAATGTGACAAAATGCACACCTCCGGAAGGGTCCGTAAAAGCGACAAAATGTGCCTTGTAGGAAATCACATTTTGTCGTCACAACTCTTGGCTTTTGTTAGTTCGTCAACGTGTTTGGAGTGTTATAGTCCCCCACCCGCCCCCACCCACACCACCCCCCCACTTTCCTATAAGCACCAACACATACTCTCTCATTATCTCTCACCACT
The DNA here is from genome assembly GCA_017654935.2 of Phymorhynchus buccinoides. Classification (NCBI taxonomy): domain Eukaryota; kingdom Metazoa; phylum Mollusca; class Gastropoda; order Neogastropoda; family Raphitomidae; genus Phymorhynchus; species Phymorhynchus buccinoides. The sequence continues at coordinate 1,101,711 of JAGGCT020004101.1, forward strand.
TAGTGTTTCTCTGTTTCTCTCTCTCTCTCTCTCTCTCTCTCTCTCTCTCTCTCTCTCTCTCTCTCTCTCTCTCTCTCTCTCTCTCTCTCTCTCTCTCTCTCTCTCTGCTCGCAAACAAGCATGCGCGTTCACTTAGACCCCCCCCCCCACCACTCATATATACACACACAAATTAAACAATTTTTGATGTGGTTGACCAGTGGTCAGTGTTACTGACCAGTGGTCATTTTGGCCTATTTTGATTGTTTGACTGCAAATTAGTGTATTAGGAGTTCAAATGAACAATTTTTTATGTGGTTGACCAGTGGTCAGTGTCACTTGATGTGGTTGGCCAGTGGTCAGTGTCACTGACCAGTGGTCACTTTGGCCTATTTTCACTGTTTGACTGCAAATTAGTGTATTAGGAGTTCAAATGAACAATTTTTTTATGTTGTTGACCAGTGGTCAGTGACACTGAGCAGTGGTCATTTGGGCCTATTTTCACTATTTGATCGCATAGTAGTGTATTAGTTCAAATGAACAAATTTTGATGTGGTTGACCAGTGGTCAGTGTCACTTGATGTGGTTGACAGGTAGTCAGTGTCACTGACCAGTGGTCACTTTGGCCTATTTTCACTGTTTGACTGCAAATTAGTGTATTAGGAGTTCAAATGAACAATTTTTTTATGTTGTTGACCAGTGGTCAGTGACACTGAGCAGTGGTCATTTTGGCCTATTTTCACTCTTTGATCGCAAATTAGTGTATTAGGAGTTCAAATGAACAATTTTTGATGTGGTTGACCAGTGGCCAGTGTCACCTGATGTGGTTGACCAGTGGTCAGGTCACTGACCAGTGGTCAC
>JAGGCT020004101.1:1105050-1107550 GCA_017654935.2 Phymorhynchus buccinoides
TCTCTCTCTCTGTCAGTGTATATGTGCGCGCGTGCGTGTGTATGTGTGTGTGCGCGTGCGTGTGTGCGAGCAAGCGTGCGCGCGCCGCGGGCACGCGTGTGTGTGTTGAGCAAGCTTTGGAAAACGAAATACAGTACACCCCGCTTATAGTAAAGTGCAGGGGAGCAAGGCTTTTCCTTTACTATAACAGGTTTTTCTTATAAACGATGTTCGGATATAGTAAAGTTTTGATGGATATTTTTTATCTTATCCGATGACGTTTTTCAAAGTCAAAGCTAACGTAAAATACTAAATATAAATCCTTCATCAAATCAAAATACAGCAAAACTCGGTTATAAGAAAATCGAAGGGAGGTGATGTTTTGTTTATCCAAGTTTTCTTATATCCGAAACTCAGATATAAGAAAACATTTTGAAGTTTTTTCCCTTGTCTCTCTACCACCAACACAAAAGTACTCATATTTTGTTCTTCGGCTCAACATTTATTTTGCACAGAATACTGAAGGAAAGTATGGAATAATAAAGGAACAAAAACAACTCAAGTAGTCTTGTAATCTAGTGCCTGTACTGTTTAGAATGTCTGTGACACAACTGGTTTGATGTAAACTTTCCCTTTTTGGAATGACTTCAATTTTCTCGGAACATCCTTTCAGTTCAGGTCCAACTCACTTTTAAAGACACACTGACCCAACACGATTAAGTCCCTTGTTTTTTTTCTGGGTAGCTGTGACCCACATACAAATTCCCCCAACTTCAAATTGAGGGTGCTCTTTAAAATGTTTCGTTTTCAATTTGGGGGCATTTGTATGGGAGTCAAACCTGGTCAAAACAAGATTTTGTACCAGCTATAAGAAGGAAAACAGGTGGAACCCGTGATTTTGACTCATGATCTGGGGGGTCTTTAAGAAAATGTTGTCAATGGTAATTCGCTTATAAGTAAATAGAACTTGCTTATAAGAAAATGAACTGCAAACCAACTCTCTTGTATGACATAATTTTCTTATATCCAAGTTTCCATTGCAGATGGGAGAAAAAAATTGCTTGCTTATAACCGAGTTTTCTTATAAGCGAGTTTCTTATATCCCAGTTTTGATCATAGATAAGAAAGAAGAAGCTCGGCAGGGAATTTTTTTTTGCTTCATTGTAAGCGAGTTTTCTTATAAGCGAGTTTCTTATAAGCGGATTCGGCTGTATATTAAAAAAAATTTGGATTCATTTTTTTCCACTAAGTAATGAGGGGAAAGAAACATGTTTTTGAGTGCCTTTCAATTTCGTTGATGAAGGTGGGTAGAGGGAGTAGTGAGACTGTGACGTATACATTGATGACGTATTTACAAAGGTCAGGAAGAGGACAATTTTTTTTTATTGTAACGAAGAGGAACCACAAATGACTTTACTATAGGAGTTTTTTAAAATTTTAATTATAACCCAGTTGTTATTATGGGTGGGTGGGGGGAGTGGTGAGACTGTGACGCATACATTGGTGACGTATTTACAAAGGTCACGAAGAGGACATTTTTTTTAATTGTAAGAGCCAGTCCTGTGGGGAACCAAAAGTAACTTTACTATAGCAGTTTTTTTATTATAACCGAGTTGCTACTATCCGAGGTCTATTTAGTAATAAAACAGTAGACCTTTGGCCGGGAACCAGTGCTTTCCTTTACTGTAACCGAAATTTCTTATAACCGAGTTTACTATAAACGGGGAGTACTGTACAACATATTGTCAGAGGATAAAAAACAAAACCCACCAATCCATGGTTGCCTGGGTTGGTGGATCCATAGGCTATTTTCTTTGTGTTGGCAATAGCACATGTGTCTATAATACAGTGGAACCTCCCTTTAATATAAGACCTCCCATTATAAGACTCCCTCCCATATAAGACCCACTTTTCTGAGACATTGCCCTTCTTTGTAAGTATTAAAACTACCTCCCTTATAAGGCCCCTCCCTTATAAGACCTCATTTTGGATGGTTTTCGAAGGTCTTATAAGGGAGATTTCACTGTACGTTGTGGCGTGCCTTTTTTGTTTGTTTGGTTGTAGCTGTGTTAAGCCGGCGACAGACTATGTGGCTGCCTCATGTGACTCGATCAGGTCGTGACGTTTCACCTCATTTGCATACCATCTAACTCGATCAGTCTGACTCAGTCGGGCCCAGTCAGGTGACAGGGCCGAATAGGGCGGGTTCTAAATTTCACTGATCGAGTCTGATCGAGTCAGATGGCTTGTGACGTCTTCTGTGCGGGAAACAAAATTTGATCTACGTCACGACGTGATTGCGTCATATGAGGCAGTCACATAGTCTGTCGCCGCCTTTAATGATAGCTGTGTTAAGCTGGAGACAGACTATGCGACTGCCTCATATGACTCGATCAGGTCGTGACGTAGATCAAATTTTGTTTCCCGCACAGAAGAGGTCACAAGCCATCTGACTCGATCAGTGAAATTTAGAACCCGCCCTATTCGGCCCTGTCACCTGACTGGGCCCGACTGAGTCAGA
>JAGGCT020004101.1:1110050-1113913 GCA_017654935.2 Phymorhynchus buccinoides
AAACAATCCTAGGCTGATCCTAACCCTATCCCTTTCCCAGACCTGTTTACCCCCTACACAAGTCTTGAGTAGTCTGGATAGCTGAAATGAGTAGTTTTGGTGCAAAATGAGTAGTTTGATTCATTAACACTTACTCTGGTGCAATTCTGCCACATGCAATATAGTGTGGCTGGTGAATTAACAGAGAGGATAAACTAAAATAACGGGTTGTCTGATGCCCTTACGTTTATTGAAGTCTGTGTTGACATTTGAACATAACATGTTGAATGAAAGTTTGAAAGAAATAAACAAATAACCACGTGACCTGTGTGCTGGTGCTTCAGGTGTAATAACGAACCCTCCAACCTGCTATACAGGTGCTGATCAGGTGAAAAATCAGGTAGTGTATGGTTTAGTGTCTGTGCTGATGCAATAAAAATCTTGAACGGAATGTCTTTTGTGTTAAACTGACATCCAGGAACACGTAACTCGGGATAACCCAATAATGACGCGTTCGTGTCGAAATTCAGGTGCAATCCAGGTGTAATCCAGGTAGCAACCCAAACTGTAATTAATGTGGTAAGCACGCCATAGTAAGTCTGCTGTTGATACTATTTGGGGACAATGATAAAGTAACAGCACCTCCACCACCCCTACAAAGTTTCACCATTGTTATGGAAACAACACACAATAGTATAAACCAAATTCCTGACAAAGGTAAAACACAGGTGTGACAGGTAAGAACAGGTAAGAACAGGTATGTCCAGTTGAACAAGAGTAGCCACATAAACCAATGTATAATGGTGTAAAAACGAAGTAGCATGCCAATTTAAGAGTTGTAGAATGATTTGCCAGTTAGACAGGTGTGTCAGGTACTCAGGTGTGCCAGGTTTGAACAGGTAAGAACAGGTATGTCCAGGTGAACAAGAGTAACCACATAAACCAATGTATAATGGTGTAAAACGAAGTAGCAAGCCAATTTAAGAGTTGTAGAATGATTTGCCAGTTAGACAGGTGTGTCAGGTACTCAGGTGTGACAGGTAAGAACAGGTAAGAACAGGTATGTCCAGGTGAACAAGAGTAACCACATAAACCAATGTATAATGGTGTAAAACGAAGTGGCAAGCCAATTTAAGAGTTGTAGAATGATTTGCCAGTTAGACAGGTGTGTCAGGTACTCAGGTGTGACAGGTAAGAACAGGTATGTCCAGGTGAACAAGAGTAACCACATAAACCAATGTGTAATGGTGTAAAACGAAGTGGCAAGCCAATTTAAGAGTTGTAGAATGATTTGCCAGTTAGACAGGTGTGTCAGGTACTCAGGTGTGACAGGTAAGAACAGGTAAGAACAGGTATGTCCAGGTGAACAAGAGTAACCACATAAACCAATGTATAATGGTGTAAAACGAAGTAGCATGACAATTTAAGAGTTGTAGAATGATTTGCCAGTTAGACAGGTGTGTCAGGTACTCAGGTGTGCCAGGTAAGAACAGGTAAGAACAGGTGAACAAGAGTAACCACATAAACCAATGTATAATGGTGTAAAAACGAAGTAGCATGACAATGTAAGAGTTGTAGAATGACTTACCAGTTAGATAGGTGTGTCAGGTACTCAGGTGTGCCAGGTTGAACAGGTAAGAACAGGTGAACAAGAGTAACCACATAAACCAATGTATAATGGTGTAAAAACGAAGTAGCATGACAATGTAAGAGTTGTAGAATGATTTGCCAGTTAGACAGGTGTGTCAGGTACTCAGGTGTGCCAGGTTGAACAGGTAAGAACAGGTGAACAAGAGTAAGCACATAAACCAATGTATAATGGTGTAAAAGCGAAGTAGCATGCCAATTTAGGAGTTGTTTTCTGATTTACCAGTTAGACAGGTGTGTCAGGTACTCAGGTGTGCCAGGTTGAACAGGTGTGGTAGTTGATTATATTCCAACAGGTGTGTCACTGGTATGCCAGGTTGAACAGGTGTGGTAGTTGATTATATTCCAACAGGTGTGTCACTGGTATATGCATGCCACTTGAATGGATATGTCAGTGGAACATTACTGTAATGTTGTACAGTGGAACAGTCAAACATGTATGTCCATTGATTAGGTGTGTCGGTTGAACTGGTGTGAAATGGTATGATATTTGGACAGGTGTGTCAGTTAAACAGATGTCTCGGGTTGAATACATGTGAAATGGTGTGTCAGTTGAAGAGGTGTGTCAGGCTTCACGTGTGTGAAATTGTATGTCAAACGAACTGGTGTAACAAGTGTTACAGGTGTGAAAAGGTGTGTCTCTTTTTAACAGGTGTCAGGTGGAAAACGTGTCTCAGTACAATGTATGTGAAATGAAGTGTCAGTTGAAAAGGCATGAAATGGTGGCTGTACCAACTTGAAAACGAGTGTATTGTGTTCACAGGAGTGTCAGGTAATAACAGGTAGATAAGGTGTTAACAGGTGTGTCATGACATCAAAATAATCAGATGTCTCAGGTGTAAGCTGTAGATAAGTTGTTAACAGGTGTGTCATGACATCAAAATAATCAGATGTCTCAGGTGTAAACATGTGTTTACGGTTGAACAGTCAACAGATGAAAAACAATGTTACAGTGTGTCAAGGAATAGTTGTGCTAGGTTTTAAAAAAATGTCGAGTGCTAAATGGTGTGCCAGACTGAACAGGTGCTAAAGGTGAATCAGTATAAGAATGTGTCAGGTGTTAACATATGTCTCAGTTTGAACATAAATATCGATATGAATACGTCAGGTTAAACAGATATGTCAAGTGTTAACATTTGAACGACAGGTGTAAACGGGTTGATACAAATGTATCAACTAAAGATTGTGTAAAAGTGAAGTAGATGTGTCAAATGTCAACATGCTTATGGCAGGTATCAACAGAGGCTTCAGGTTGCATAGGCCACTGCAACGACTACCTTTTGTAAGAGGGAATGCCCTTGGTGGGTGGGTGTTTGAGTACTGACCAAACCCTATTTGAGGCCACTGAATGTCTGCCTTTTGCAAGAGTGAATGCCCTTTTGGATACTGATCAACAAGGGCTTAAATCGTGCCGTCCAGGTTGTTAATAACCCTAGTTACAGTGGCCAATAGATGTGTCATGTACTAACAGGCGTGTCGGGCTGGATAGATGTGTCAGGTACTAACAGGCGTGTCAGGCTGGGTAGATGTGTCAGTGTACTAACAGGCGTGTCAAGCTGGATAGATGTGTCATGTACTAACAGGCGTGTCAGGCTGGATAGATGTGTCAGATACTAACAGGCGTGTCAGGTTGGGTAGATGGCTCAGGCATCAACAGGTGTGTCGTTATCAATCACAAGTGTGTCAGGTATTGACAGGTATAACAGTCATGTTAGGTTGAATAAAAAAAAATGTGTTTAAGTTCTCATCAATTGTGTCAGGGACAGCATGTTGTGTAGGTGTGTCGGGTATTGAAAGGTGTTCTAGACTGAACAGGTGTGTCAGGTATTAACAAGCATGTCAAGAGTAACAGGTATTACCAGGTGTGTCAGGCTTAGTAAGTGTGTCAGGCAATAAGAGGAGGGCCAAGTGGAATAGGTGTAAACAGTCGCGATCAGATATGTTGCGTTGAACTGTTTCAATTTGAGTTGATTATAGTTCATTAGTTGTCCCAAATATCTGGCTGGGAGTCACCACCATGATGCTGGTGCTCTTGGATTCTTGTTGTGATTGATGAGAGGAGAGAGAGAGAGAGAGAGAGAGAGAAGAGAGAGAGAGAGAGGAGAGAGAGAGAGAGAGAGAGAGTTTTGTTAGTGTAGCCTACGAGAAAAGGTCTATGTGTGTTTTGAAGTCCTGTGTTATGTACTCTCTCTCTCTCTATCTCTCAGTCTCATTCTCTCTTGTCTCCTCTCTCGTCA
>JAGGCT020004101.1:1114413-1157114 GCA_017654935.2 Phymorhynchus buccinoides
TTGCAGTCAACAGTGAAATAGGCCAAAGTGAACACTGGGCAGGGACAATGACCACTGGTCAACCACATCAAGTGACACTGGCCACTGTCAACAAATCAAAAATTGTTCATTTAAACGTCAAATGCACTAATTTGCAGTCAAACAGTGAAAAAAGACCAAAGTGATCACTGGTCAGTGACACTGACCACTGAAAACATAATAGATAAATTGTTCATTTGAACTCCTAATACACTTAATTTGCAGTCAAACAGTGAAAATAGGCCAAAATGACCACTGACCACTGGTCAAACCACATCAAGTGACACTGGTCACTGGTCAACCAAATCAAAAATTGTTCATTTGAACTCCTAATACACTAATTTGCGATCAAAGAGTGAAAATAGGCCCAAATGACCACTGCTCAGTGTCACTGACCACTGGTCAACAACATAAAATATTGTTCATTTGAACTCCTAATAATAATACTAATTTGCAGTCAAACAGTGAAAATAGGCCAAATTGACCACTGGTCAGTGACACTGACAACTGGTCAAACCACATCAAGTGACACTGACCACTGGTCACCACATCAAAAAATGTTCATATTTAACTCCTAATACACTAATTTTGCGATCAAAGAGTGAAAATAGTCCAACAAATGACTCACTGCTCAGTGTCACTGACCACTGGTCAACAACATAAAAAAATTGTTCAATTGAACTCCTAATACACTATTTTCAGTCAAACAGTGAAAATATAAGGCAACAGTCAAGTGACCACTGGTTCAGTGCCACTGACTACCTAGTCACTCCACATCAAGTGACACTGAACCACTGGTCAATGACATCAAAATTTGTTTCATTTGAACTAATAACACTACTATGGCGATCAAATAAGTGAAAATTGGCCCAAATGACCACTGGTCAGTGACACTGACCACTTGTTTACCAACATCAACAATTGTTCATATCATATCCTTATACACTTATTAGCATTCAAATGGTAAAATTAGGCCAAACTGACCACTGGTCAGTGACACTGACCACTGGCCAACCACATCAAGTGACACTGACCACTCGTTCAAACCACATCAAAAATTGATTCATTTGAACTCCTAATTACACTAATTTGAAGTCAAACAGTCAAAATAGGCCAACATGGGACCACTGGTCAGTCACACTGACCACTGGTCAATCCACATAAAAAATTGTTTAATTTGTGTGTGTATTAATGAGTGGGGGTGGGAGGGGGGGGGTCTAAGTGAACGCGCATGTCTGTGTGCGTGCAGAAAGCGAGAGAGAGAGAGAGAGAGAGAGAGAGAGAGATAAAAAGAAAAGCGAGACGAGAGAGAGAGGAGAGAGAGAGAGAGACGAGATGAGAGAAAACAGAGAACCACTAAGTGGTGGATGAGATAATGGAGAGAGTATTGTTTTGGTGCTTTATCGGAAATTGTGGGGGAGGTGGTGTGGGTGGGGGCGGGTGGGGGACTATAACACTCCAAAAACGTTGACGAACTAACAAAAGCCAAGAGTTTTGACGACAAAATGTGATTTCCTACAACTTGCAGTAGAAGGCACATTTTGTCGCTTTTACGGACCCTTCCGGAGGTGTGCATTTTGTCACAAAATGTGTGCGGCGACAAAATGTGATTTTTGGCGGACAAAATGTGATCAGCGACCAAAATGTGTCATAACAAGCTCCTCCTAAATCGGAATGTGTCGGCTGCATGCAAGTCGATCGAGGAGACCACGTAAAACTGGAAAACGGAACACGTATATTCTACGTTACCCATTGTGGACGTAATGCCCCGGAACGCAAGAAGATTTGTGTCTTGCTTTTCTTTTCCTTTTTTTCTCTCAACATTTACCACTATATATGTTTGATGTGTTTTTCATTCAGTTGTTTTATTTGAATCCGGTTTATTTATTGTGGACATGTCTGGTTTGGAAAACATTTGAACCCTTTCACCGCCAGACATATTACAGTCATAAATAAGTCCATTAAGTTTACCTGGATAGAGAACAAAAATCCATCTCGATATTATTGGGCATTGGGGTCTCTTGTGACATATATGAAACAATGTCCTTCTTACGCCTTAAGTCCCCCAAAACAAAGATAATAGGGTCTTTGGATAATAGCCCCAATTTGATGCCTTTTTAGTGACATAGGTGTTAAATCAACTGTGGGGCTAAAATGCGACTTTAGGCGGTGAAAGGGTTAATCTAAACCTACATATTTATAGTAAATTCTCTAGCACACAAACACAGAAAATGGTGAATGTAGTTGCTGATATGATTTTAATGAAATTTGAAATTTTAATAAATTTGCGTATGGTGCATTTAATTAGTTGATATTTGGTAAGTAATAAATTTTTTCATCTTCATTACGAAAATAGCTCTGCTGTAAAATTTACAGTATTAATCTTTTCCTATAAAAATAATGTATTAATATTTCCCCTTTAAAAACGATTTAGTAAGCATAAGATAGACCTTCACAATAAAATGTTCTTCTCACTAATATTGAAAAATGTTAATGTGATGAGGAAATAATATGAAATTATATGATGTCGTACGCATTCTCGAAACAAATGCGTGCTTTTCTGTATTTAAGGCCAAAAAAAGCCACAATCCATGTTACTTTCTGTATTGTTATAAATTTCGGGACTTTCTTGTTGTTGCACTTTCTCCGGGCATTGCTTCCAGGATCGTGTCCCACCATCTTTATATATACTAATGTCCCATATGTGTCTGTTTTAGACCGGATGACGTTAAACGGATTTTCATTCGCGTTATAAAAGAATCTGATCCATTTTATTTTTACATTACTATGTCAAGGGAACCTGAACACTCTTTTTCTTTTTTTATCTCTCTTCTGTTTCTGTTTCTATGGTCACACCCCATAAAGCTACCTCTATATAAAGAAGTTGGTCACCACCACAGAAGAAGAAGAATCAAGAAGAAGCAACAACCAATAACACAGCAACAACAACAACAACCACTGATGACTGACTCACCTCCCTCCAGCCCAAATCACCAGCCACCAAACCCACAACGTGCCTGTTCTTCCAAGCCTTGCTGGTGTCCACGGTGACAACGTTCTTCGGGGTCCGCTGCCTGTCTCCATGGTGACTCAACGGGGGAAGGCCTATATTATGATGTACTGACAGCCTCGTCGTAGACCGACGACCCTCCTCCAGGGTGGTCCCATGCCGCGCGCGGGCATCTTCCGGTGTTTCGTTTTCATTAACAACGTTCTTCGGGATTGTTTGACCGTCCGCATAATTTAACGGATGAGGCATATGCACTGACTGGAGCTTCGTAGACTGACGACTCTGAACATGCTCCTTATTTGTTTCCTTGCCCACGATCTTCACCCCATCTACCTTCCTATCCGACAGCTTGTTTTGCGGCGAAACGTTTTTTGAGTCTAACACTTGCTGAGATGATGACCCCAGCTTCCCCTCGCCCGATGTCTGAGTCGCGCAGGGCGGGAGAGCGGAATCACTGGACATTCTCTTCCTTTGTGGGGGGGGGGTTATAGCATCGGGGTTTGTTTTGTACAAATAGTTCCCCCAAGTTCTGGAAGATATGTGCTTGTAACTTCCTCTAATCTGTCACTCTCTTTGACTCTTTGTTCTTTTTGCCGTCCCGGTCCTTGCTGACTGTCGTCTGCTACCTTTCTCGGTGCCCTAAATTACTTATCCATCATTCTCCCCTCTTCCTCCGAAGTCGGAGTGAGGCTGCTCACGTGGCGGGGTAATCAAAAACGGTCACATACGTAATGTTCTCATCCCTGGCTGGTGCATTTGTACCATAGTGTTCAAGTGTTTCGGCTGTTGGGGTGATCCCTGGAGTCTTTAAGCCAGGGTAAGACAACAACAACAACATTCATCTCCCTCTTAGTTCTAGAAACTCTTACAAAGATTTTCTTCCGTCCATATAAAAGGACATGTTGGGCCTATCTGTTATAGGCGCATAACGGCAGCTTGACGCATCAGAAAACTCAGTGATCGATCGACGAGAAAGAAGAATGACGGGTCATCTTAGTGCCAATGGTGATATTCACTGAGGTCACAACGTTGTACGATTTGTGTGGAAACTGGAATGCAGGCAAGGTAGTTGTTTTTGTTTTGTTTAAATAACACTGAAGCAGGCTTGGTCCACAGACTATTCCTGCACGAGCCCACGAGGGACTCATCCAATCCTGTTCAGCACTTGCGTGTCCTGCCTGTTGAAGCTGGATGGTCCCTCTAGCAAAGCATCATGCGCAACAGTCCATAGCTATCCATAGATATTCCTGCACGAGCCCACGAGCGACTCATCCAATCCTGTTCAGCACTTGCGTGTCCTGCCTGTTGAAGCTGGATGGTCTCTCTAGCAAAGCATCACGCGCAACAGTCCATAGCTATCCACCTCGTAACCATCCATATTAGTAATAATATGCTCTTGTATATCCATTGATGTTTGTATTTCGACCAACGAACGAACGAAAACTTAGCTTGACGTCCTCCCGGCCGTAGCCATATGGGACATTACTCTTTATTTAGTTAGAGAAAAGGGAAAACTCTTTCTTTAGGTAAAGTTATTTTGAAATTTTTCTTTTAATACAGTTGTTATTTCGACCATTATTGTTAGTTAGGTATATATTCTTTGGGGTGTTAAGGTTTTTTTTAAAGGGTGTGTTGGATTGTTATGTGCATGTATTGATAGAACGAAATAAGAAGGAAGTATTGGATGGATTTCTTAACCGGAAATATTTTTTGTAGACATATGTTATGTTAACATTTGTCCTCTCCATGTTAGTTGATAATTGTAAGAAGAAGGTACAAAAGCATAACACACGTGCATGTAGACACATGTTATCACACACAGACCACGCACACACACACACACCGCACACACACGCATATATACACACGCACGCACACGCACGCACGCACGCACACACGCATGCACGCACACGCACACGCACACGCGCGCACACACACACACACACACACACACACACACACACACTTACGTCCCTACATCATCTATCTCTTCACGTAGAGTCCTTCTAATCTCCTTTGTAGGTATTTTTCCACTATAAGGGTTGACACCGGGGGGATCCTCTGATTGAGGAGATTGCGGATTCGTATAGGATTCTTTCTTTTTTTCCTTGTTGTTATGAGTGTTTTGTTACCCTTGTTTGTTTTATTTCCTTCTCTACTTGGCCTTGTCCATGTAATTTTCGATTTTCGGTACAAGGGGGGGTAAAAATGGAAGGACGAGCAGTATTTATTTAACCCTTTCACCGCCAACGTCGCATTTTTGCACCACAATGATTTAACACCCATGTCACTAAAAGGCATCAAATCAGGGTCTGTTATCCAAAGACCCTATTCTCTTAATTTTGGGAGGTAAGGATAGGCCTTGCTTTAAATATGTCACAGAGGAATCCCCAATATGTCTGTAATTTACAGAAATATTTTGTTTTTACCCAAGTAAGCTTAATGGAATTTGTTTTGCTGAAAAATGGCTGGCGGCGAAAAGGGTTAAAGTATACAATCTTTTTGGTCTGTATCGGTACATATTGTCATACGTACTCGGAACACGTCGACACACACACTCACATTCATAAACAGCACACCAGAGAATGACAATATACCAGTTCTGACTCTCAGTTCCTGGCTAACCCCTAAAACAGCTTTTAAGGCCTTACAGAGAAGCAAAAAAGGCCTTCCTGAACCCCCCAAAACCTGTTTAATGGGTTACCCAAGAACTGAGCCCCAGAACTGGTATATTGTCATTCTCTAACGACCACTTGTATCACTAGGACACCCCGGACACCCAGGGTAATGAGCGCCCGAAGGGCACGGGCTGTCATAGTGTCATTTACGTCACCCTTGTCTATAGAAGAACAGAGTTTAACTCCACCAGAAGCTAGCTTGCTTGTATACTCGTTATACAGTAACAGCTGCTGCGTCTCTCATACAAGCTAGCTTGCAAAATGATTATTGACTATTGTAACAGCCGGTGTTTCTGGAACATTCTACATGTCATTATTTATATATATAATAATTTGTTTTACGTCCTCTCGGAAATTACCATGTGGGACATTTCTTTTTGATAAAGTTAAGTTTTTTATTTAAATACAGTTAAAAGGGAAGGGAGAGGTTTTTATTTAATACTTTTAGTTTTTTTAAAGTGTTTGGTTTGTATAGTTAGTTGAATTTCACCATGTCTGGCCTGGCCTGCGTTTTTTTTAAAAGTGTTTTATTGAGATAAAATACTTTATTTTAAAAGAATTTTCCTAAGTTAAACTTAGGGGAATGAACTGGGATTAAAATTTCAGGACCACTATTTTTTTAAGAACAACAACAAGATTTATAAAACTTCAAAAAAGGCCTATGTAAAAAATATTTACATTTGTGGGTTTTTTTAAACACAATTCCTTTTTATTTTTAAAAAGTGAAAATGCAACAATTTTTAGGTTACATTGAACTAAAAGACCGATGTCACACGGTTAAGGATATTAGTTTTGTTAAAACTATAAGTGGTCCCCACCAGACCAAGTTAAAAAGGATTTTTTTTTTGATTTCCTGAACCGCCGGCCTTCAAAGCTTATTGGCCCAGTTTAGGTAAATTTTAAAAGATGGGGATTTTGTACATAGGGGGATTCGTTGGCCATGAGGGGAGGAGGGACGGAGGAGCAAAGTCCTTCCTGCCCCCCACCCATCCAAAGCCTAAGATCCGGTGGGGATTAAGTGCTTATTTACATTTTTAGAGCACCTATAAAATCCAGGGTTAAATGAAACAAACGATTCTCTCTGTACCCTGCCGAGGGGAGGGAGGGAGAGGGACCCCTCCTCCTCGGGTCAGGCAGAGGAGAGACGTAGACAGGGACCTAGCGTTAAGCGGGGGGACCCTTGGCTTTCCCAACTAATTTTTGGGGGCAGCACGACTACTACGTTGTAGTTACAGTTTAATATATACAAGTGGACTTAGCTCACCTTGGGAAGACCTATATAAAAACGTTTAGTTTATGTTAAAAAGCTGAGCGAGGTGAATATCTACTTTGAAAAATTTCAAAACAAATAACCAAAGGATGCCTTGGACAAGTCCTTTATAAGCCATAGCAGAGGGGCCCATCCCTCAGTGTTTTTATTTAAGATGTAGTTCTTTTTGAATGGAATTTTATGGTCTCTTGCTTTCTGTAAGCACTCTCCCAGTTCTGACTCGATAAACCGACAGGACTGAAATAGGTGATCAACATCAATGGTCTGTCCACATAGACAGTTTCTAGAGTTAAATTTAGAGAAGATTGAGTCTGTCCTCAGTCTAAAAATGGTGGATTGGACTGGGAAAGGGACACTAAGAAACAATCCTTTTTTTCTATGTTTGGGTCCACTCCTTTGGACTCGGCATAGATTTTAAGTTCCGTTTTCCATTCCTTTATGGTAGCAAGTTTTAGTTGTGTTTTAATTTCATCAGTAGATAATTTTATGTTTGTGAGAGGGCCGTCCTTGTTATGCGCTGCGGCCTTGGCCTCACGATCTGCGAGATCGTTACCATAGACCCCTGCATGAGAGGGAATCCATGATAACATGACGTCTATACCTTTTATTTTCAGTTGATGAATAATTAATCTAACTTCATTGATGATTTCTAATCTTTTATTCGTGTTGCCCTCAAGGGCCTTTATGGAAGACAGTGAATCAGTAAACAGAACCACACTTCTCGGGTAGTTAGGTAGATTGTTTATGTAGTGGCAGGATTCCAGGACAGCCCAGAGTTCTGCACTAAAAATTGAGGTGTTATTATTTAGTTTAAAACGTTTTGAAATTTTTAGGGACGGGATTGTGAAGGCACATCCTGTGTGACCATTTATTTTAGATCCATCAGTGAAAATTTGTAAATGGTTTTGGAAACTATAAACTTTTTCTTTTGCTGCTATTGAGATTAAGTTAGGATCCTCCTGTTTGGAGTAGGTTTGATGCAGTGATGTGTCGTACAAGGGGGGTTCTAGTTCCCACTGAGGGAACGCCTGCTGCGACTACCTTAGAATATTTGGTCTTGTTTTTTACTAATTTTAGTCTGCCTTGAACTATACTAGAAGTTTCTTTGTAATCTTCGTAGAACTCTTCTGAGGAGCCCTGTTTAGTAGAGAACAATCTTGTTAGGGTGCAGGCACAATATAATTCCATAAGTTTGTTTAAAGGCAGCCAATCCACATCTCTGTAGACCAACTTATTTATGGCGTACCGGGGAATACCCATAGCCATTTTAAGTGATCTCGTTTCGACTGCTTGAATGCTTTTAAAAACCGTTTTGGGCATGGAGTAAAAAACTTCCATGCCAAAAGTCAGACGACTACGAACTAATGCTCTAGTTAAATGGGTAAGGAGTCTAGCATCCTTGGCCCATGGTTCCTTTGAGATAATTTTGACAAAGTTAAGGGCTCTTGAAGCTTTTTTAACTGCACACAGGGCATGAGCACCCCAAGACAGGGTGGGGGTCAACACAATTCCTAGAAATTTAACCTGTGGACTGGGGGGAACTTTTGTTCCCAAAATGTCTATAATATCCTTTGTTTTAGTGTTTCCTTGACTAGAAAATATCATAAATTGACACTTATTCAGGGATAAGGCAAAGCCGTTCTCACTTAGATAGCTGGCTATGACAGTGGTATAATGTTGGTGTTGTTTAAGACATTTATCTGAGTTTTTTTTAGTTTATCTGCCTGGGGGTTAGTGTCCAAATGGCGATGTCGTCAGCGTACATGGAAATACGTGTTCCTTTAAAAGGAATCGACTTCATATCATGCAGCATGACATTAAACAATGTTGGTGCTATTATGCTGCCCTGTGGCACTCCCATGTCGACAGTGTGAGTACTAGACAGTGCCTGGCCTACTTTAACTGTGATAGTACGGTTTTGGAGGAAGGAACTGATGAAATTTAACAGGTTCCCCTCTATGCCGAGTTCGCTAATTTTTTGAAGCAGTTTCTCATGCCAGACGGAGTCATAGGCTCCCTTAATGTCGAAAGAAGGTAGCTAAAACTCTTTTTCTTCGACTGAACGCTTTTCTGACATGAGACGTTAGCTTACATACTTGTTCCAAGCAGCTTCGATGTTTCCTGAAGCCTGCCTGGAATGTGGGTAAGATATTATTTTTTTGGTAGAAAATATTCTAATCGTTGTTTAACGATTCTCTCGTACACCTTACCCAAGTGAGGGGTGAGGGAGATAGGTCGAAAGCTCTTGGGATCCTGTCTTGGTTTCCCAGGTTTCAGGATCCCAATTACTTGCGCGTCTTTCCACGCCTGTGGGACCCCTCCCCCCTCCCAACACCTGGAGTAAAAGTGCAGGAGGATATTTAGGAATGATTGGGGTAATTTTTTTATTAGCTGGTAGGAGATAGGATCCCCTCCTGTAGCTTTATTTACTTTCCTTATTGAACGTAGGGACATAGCGAGCTCGGCATACTTGAGGGGAGCATTTATTACATGTGAATTATTGAAAGACTTATTTGGCTTTGGGATTTGTTTCCTACGTTCCTGTTCTACTGTAGGGAGGGAAGCGGTTTGACTGTTTTGAGAAAAGTTATCTGCTAAAGCATCTGCTGTTTCTTTATTTGAAGTTGTTAGTTTATCTTTTATTTTAACTCTAATTTGTGTGGGAATGCCTCCTCTACGTAGCTTTTTAAGTCTTTTCCACGCATTCCCAAGATCTTTATAGTTTGTAATTTTAATCTTATAAAAATATTCTAATTTGGCTTTAGCAACAATTTTTTTACTATGAGATTCCGCTTCTTTTTTTAACATGAAATTTTCTACTGTGGGAAATTTATTGAAAGTATTACTGAGATTATGTTTAGCTTTAACTGCTACAGCACATTCTTCATTCCACCAGGGGTTGTTTTTTGTGGGGCAATACCCCTCCCCCTGCTTTTTGGTGGTCGGAATGGCTGTATTACCTGCCTTAAGAATAGTGTTACGAATGTTATTGTAATAAGTTTCTAAATTATCATCTATTATATTTGGTAGAGTATACTTAGTCAGTTCTAATTGAAATAGTTCCCAGTTTGCTTTTTCGTAAATGAATTTTGGAGTGAATTCTTCTTCTGATGGGTCTCGAGTACTATTTAAAATCAGATAAATTGGTTTGTGGTCTGACCCCAAGGGGTCCACCAGTGGTGTCCATGTGTGATTATTTTCTAAAGAAGGACTGATTAAGGTTAGATCTATAGCTGTAAGTCTTTGGCCAGGCACGTCAGGGTATCTAGTGGGAGAGCCATCGTTTAGCAAGATTAAATCAGAGTTATTTATTTCGTCAAGCAATCTAGAAGCTCCTGAACTGGTAATTATGCATCCAGATTCCCAGAGGGGGTGGTGGGTGTTAAAATCTCCTGTGATTATCCAATTCTCAGAGGGGGTAAGAGAGCTTAACCAGTTTGAAATAGGAACCCTATCATATGGCTTGGGAAAGTAGATGTTTAGTATGTTAGTAATTTTGTTTTTTATAGAAATTTGAATATTATTTGAATATCTTAGTGATAAGATGTCTGCTGTGGGGGGGGTTGTTTTTTGATAGTATATGTTGGATCGGACGTATGTAGCAGTTTTAATGCGCCCTCTCATACTATTGACAGCTGGTGGGAATTGAAAGCCTTCTATCCTTGGAAGGCCTGAGTATTCGATATTTAAAGACTGTAAACAGAGAATTTGATATTGAATAGGGTTGGTAGCTAGGAAGTTTACCAACAAGTCTATATTACTGATTATTGAACGGCAATTCCATTGAAGTATACTAAAAGGGATGTTTTGGGACCCCATTTTCGGGGTCCTGAAAGTTTGTTTAGTCAGGGGTTTTGTTTGGTTTGTAGTTAAGCAAGGTCTGATCTACCTGTAGTTGATGGTATGGCTCTGTTTCTGGGTCTGCCAATGGAACTGTTTTCGCAGACCAGGTTGGCCAGACTAAGCAAACTAGTGTCTTTAGAGAGAGCAGTTGGAATTGAGCCCGCCACCACAGGAAAGAGGGTGGCCAGACCGTCTAGCAGCAGTGAGGGTTGATTGGTTGTTTTGGCTTTTGCGAGTGAGATAAGAATTTGGGTGACTATCTGTTCTCTAGGAGGTTTATTAGAGGAAGCTTTAGCAAATTGGTCGAGATTTAAAGTTGTAGGGGTAGAAGGAGTATCAGCTGATGTTGTTGGTGTTGATGCTTGTTGTTTCTGGGTAAAGGTGGTCATGAGTTTATCCATGTATTTAGTCACTGTAGTTATCATGGACTGGGTTTGTTTTTGTATTTCTTCAGCGACAATCTCCTGAATTCTCGTCTCTGAGACAGTCTTTGAGAGAGAGGCTTTCAGAGTGTTGGCTTTAAGCTTTAAAGAGCGAATTCTGTTACTGTTTATTCTTTTCGTCCTTGTTTTGTATGTGACAACTGGTTTTGGCGCTATGGTTGGAGTGGAAGAGGCATTTGTTACTATTTCATGTTGTTTGTGACTGGCATTTTTCTGTGTGACACTAATTCGATTCTGGAGGGCTGCTGCATAGCTCCCTAATGGAGAGGCATGCGTCCTTTCCTCTGTTCTCCAGAGGGTATCCACCTGAGGAGGGGGAGAGGGAGGTGGTTTCAGGCTTTCCCTTTCTGTTTTTTCGTCTTTTAGTTGGGTTTTAGCTCTACGAATTGCTTCAGAGAATGGAATGAAGGAGGCTCCTCTTATTTTATTGGCTCTAAGGCGTGCCTGATACTCTGGGCATCCGAGGTAGGCTCCCGAGTGTCCTCCACCACAATTTACGCACTTCATGTTAGTGGAGGAACAATCTTTAACGTTATGACCGCCCTGGGCACAACGCACACAGATTTCTTTGTTGGACCTACATTGGTCTTGCGAGTGCCCAAGGCGGACACATTTACGACATCTACGTACCGGTGCCACATAAGTGTGGACCACGAATTCTTCTGCCTGAATTCTGACAGTAGGTGGGAGAGTGGGTAAGTCGAAAGTGATTTTTATGGCTCTAGAAGGAGTACCATCCTTGTTCTTCAGGCGGATAGCTTGCCTGGCATTTTGAATGTGGGGGATCAAGTTGCTAGTGTTCTCTGATGTAGCAATACCTTTTATCACGCCCTCGGTAGTAGCTGCTGGGATATGACATTTTATATGTATTCCCGCTAGAGATTTCTGGTTTAGTAGTTGTTTCTGTTGGTTTAGTGAATTGCATCCAATCAGCCAGCGATTGGTGGAAAGAGGTCGCTGGCTGAGGATGGTTCCCACAGTGCTCTTCTAGAGTTGGAAACTAGAGTTAGGCCCTAGAGCTCGAAACTTTGCCGTACCTGTACCCAGGTCTTCCATAACAATGGGAAACCTAAGAAACACTGGAGGTGCCACATTTCTTGGGTCAGTTTTAGTACTCGTGGGTTTTTGAGTGTTCTGGCTTTGGTTAGATTTAGAAGCTAGGTTAGCAGCCGGAGTTTTGCCCCACACTGATTCCACCTGCTCAATCACTATTTCTGTGGCTACAGGAGTGCTTTCCAACACTGCCTCCGAACCACACGCTTGTGGCTCGGCTGCAGTGTTTTTACTAGGTTGAGGATGGGCCCCTGTGCTATTTCCTCTGGTGGAACTCCCGGACGGGGGGGAATGTGGATTGGAGGCCTCCTCCATTGACCTAAAGTCATCCCTGAGCTTTTTCCCCTCAGGGGTTGTTTTTGGAGGGTCCGGGACCCCTTCTTCCAGGGGGTCACTGGACCCCCTTTCTCTTCTGGACCTTTTCTTTTTTCTTGAATGAATCTCGGTGAAGGACCCATTGTCCTCCACCGAGGTAAGAAATACACTGTCATCAAGGACAGTGGTTTTTTTGCCCGACGACAGCGGTTTTTCAAGGGGAGTGGTAGACTCTTGGTCCGACTCACTCAGTGAGCAGTTGGAAAATGACACTGGAAATGACCTTCGTCCTGTCTTGTTGGGGGAGGCCCAGAACTTTTCCCCTAAGGACTCCTGGGGCCTTGCCCTGGCAGGGGGGGATTCCACCCCGTCCGGGGAAGCCGGGGTTTCCATATTTATGGGCCAAAGGCCTTTGTTACCCAAGAAGGGGGGAAACCTATCTATTTTACACTTTTTGTTTTTAAAAAGTTAACTAGGACCTAAAGCACGGTCGGAACAAAAGGGCTAAATTTCTGGTTTTTATACTTTCGTTAATGCGGGGGACCAATGAAAACGCTAGGATTTTCCCGTGTCCCAGCTACATAATTGTATTTCTATTTAGTTGTCTTTGGTTTTACGTTATTACCAGCGACCAATGAGATCGCTGGAAATTTTACACAGTTAGTTTAAGCACCTACTTTTAGATAGGCAAACTATCCTTTTATTAAACGTTCTGTCTTTACCTTACTTGAAGGCAAGATCAATTTAAGTTTCACAATTTACTTTTAATTATGAAAAATATTATATTTCTTTTAGTTGGGAACAAACCCAAGAGTATAAATTTACTATTACATTTTATTTTTAATAATAATAATAATAATAGTGAATCATTTATATAGCGCATTCCTCCACCAAATGTGGAGCTCTATGCGCTTAACAACAACAAAAATTAAGAAGCAACAAATTCAACAACAACACGAAATAATCGCTCACGCACATGCAAATAGGCATACACATACACACCCCACCCACACATACACGCACGTACCGGCACATACACACACACACACACACACACACACACACACACACACACACACACACACACACACACACACACACACACACCGTTACCATCACCACCACTCACCCCACCCAAAAAACACAATACAAAATACAATCAGTTGAACAACGCATCAACACACACACACACACACACACACTCTCTCTCTCTCTCTCTCTCTCTCTCTCTCTCTCTCTCTCTCTCTCTCTCTCTCTCTCTCTCTCTCTCTCTCTCGCAACAAAGCTGACGTACACATTGCAGTCAACACACAGTGAAACTAATAAAATAAAAATTATGGGGGGAGGGGAGTGTGTGTGTGAGAATAGAGTCCAGAAGTAATGTGGCCTAAAGGTTGTGATGTAGCTTGAACAGGTGGGTCTTGAGAGCTGATTTGAAACATTGCAAGGACTGGATATGGCGGATTTCGCGTGGTAAGGAGTTCCAAACTGATGGGGCCGAAAAGGAAAAGGAGCGCTCACCAAACATTTTTGTTCGTGTACTAGGAACACAGAGAATTTTGGAATCTGAAGATGACCGCAATTGCCTTGATGGAGCATAGACAGAAAGCATGTCAGAAATGTAGCTAGGGGCATTTCCAGAGAAATAAGAATGACATAGAGTGGAAATTTTGTAGTCAATACGTGCTTTGATGGAAAGCCAATGAAGGGATATCAGGAGTGGTTGAACATGATGATACTTAGAGACCTTGAGGACAAGTCTGGCAGCAGAGTTCTGGACTTTTTGGAAGAGGAACAAGTTCAATACTTATCCTTTTAGTTTTTCGTCCTGTCTTTATTTAAAGACAAGATCAGTTTAACTTACACAATTTATCTTTAGTTATAAAAATATTATGGTTCTTTTGGATGAGAACACCTCTAGGAATATAAATTTGGTGTTACATTTTGTTTTTCGGAGGAAAAAGGTTCAACACTTATATGAAAGAGAAAGAGAATACTATCACCTAGTTTTTATTAGAGACTTACACTGAACTATTTATGTTGTTAGGCTCGCACACAAGCTCCTCCAACAATTTAGGAGGCTGGCGAAAACAAAACAACCCTAAAGAAAGAGGAACTACCCTACAGAGACTATGCTATGACGACCGTACCCACCGGCAAAAAGCCTACGAGATAGACCGATGTGAATGACCTAACGCTAAAAAAAAAAAAAAAAAAAGTGGAGGAAAGAAGTAAACGTGAAAAAAACAGTGAAAACTAGCTAGCTAAGGTCTTAGTCCCTAGACCTGGGAGTCCTGCTGTGCAAAGGCTCTGGTGGCCGGCGCATTCCTCCCAGGGACACCACTTTTGTGGCTCGTCCTACGGCCCTAGCACTAGGCAGTCGAATAACACATCGTACTGCAAAACAAATGAAAAAAACAAAACCTTAGAACCCTATTTATGTTCACATAGATAGATCCAACGACGTGTAGTGAAGAGCAGAAGGAGACGTCGTTGGTGGAGGCAGAAGCAGAAGACAGTCGTAGAAGAAGTGATCCCAAGTCCTCCTCGAAACCCAAGTTCGGAGCAAGCTCAACGAAAGATGTCGTGCGGCGGGGCTGGCAGAAGAGGCCCAAAGAATGGAAGTGGTGTCCACTCCTCTGTCAGTCAACCGCCGTACTTGTAATGTAGTGAAGATCGTATTCTTTCCTTCTCTCTGTATGGCTCTCTCTCAGCAAGGCAACCTCTCAGCTCAGCAGTTGATCACGAAGTGATGATGATGAAAATGTGTCATTATTTAATATGGTGCGACGCTTTTGAGCTCTATTTAACCAATCAGAAAGCTCGTAGCTGACACGTGACTTTAGCTGACATCTTGGAAAAATCCTGGCCACTCCATTTTGTGGCTAGGCGTTGACGACAAAGGACGTAGCTCTACGTTTCTACATTTTTGTGTGTGATTCTTTGTGCTTTGTATTAAAAAAAAATGGCTAAGGAGTTGATGATGGAGCGTGCTGAACAAGAATACGTGGCGCATTCTATTTCTAACAAATGCTTCGATCTGTTGATGGTTTAACAATTCGTTTAAACGATCATAAGCAGATTTTTTTTTAAAGGTTAGGTGTTCCTGATAGACGCGGCATCACGTTGGGGATCCATAGGGAGAACTGACTGGCTGGGTCACTAAACTAGTTTTAGGATATTTTTGCTTAATCCCCGCCACCCTAAATTTTTAAAAAAAAACTCGCTCAGCTAATCTTAGGGTAACTCGCCATTGTCTGATCCCAAGTTCAGGGGCTTAACTTCTTCACTGTTAACCTAGGAGTAACACTCATAACCTTTCCTAGGACAGTGAGGGAGTTAAGAAGTAGGAGGGCACTAATTAAGATGAGCTGAGCGAGGGTTTTTTATTCTTATTCTTTAACTAATAACCTACAAAATGTTCTTACTAAACTAACAGTATAAGTTGCTAAACTAGATTGTTATAAGGCATGATAAAAATAGCAAGTAGCCAGCTGGTGATGGCTTGACATAATATTGATTGGTTAGGGTGCGTCAGGTTGTATTGGCTAGGCTTGGTTCGGCTGGCTGGCTGGATCAGAAAACTAGGACAAACACTCTTCCGAGGAGTACTTGATACAGTTACAATGACCTTTTACCACAGACGACAGTCATAACTAGGACAAACACTCTTGGCAGGAGTACTTGATACAGTTACAATGACCTATTACCCCAGACAGTAGTCATAACTGTATCAAGTACTCCTGACAGGAGTGTTTGGCATACTTTTACAAGCCCTCCCCGGCAATCAGTCTAGCCCTGCTAAAATAAAGGCAATAGACTGTTTGCACCCTTCCCTCTTTCACACGCATGCACACGCATGCACACACACACGCACTCACACACACACACACACACACACACACACACACACACACACACACACGCATGCACACGCACACACGCACACACGCGCGCACACACGCATGCACACGCACGCACTCACACACACACACACACACACACGCACGCATGCACACACACGCACGCATGCACACACCACACACACACGCTCGCTCGCACGCATACAGCCATAGCCCCCGTTCATAATAAAGGCAAAGAGGCTGTATGCACACAACAACTTGTTAGTATCTTGTGTTGTTCTTCATTAAGTTATTATTCAAGTTCTTATTAAGTTCTAACTCAAGGCATCTTCAAGTCACTGTCAAGTCACCTCAAGTCACTTCAAGTTCTTACTCAAGAAACTCATCAGTACTTATTCAAGTTATTATTATGTTACTAATTAAGTTATTATTAAGTTACTTATTAAGTTATTATTGCATCATAAATGGATCACTGTCAGATTTTAAACCTTTGTGTTCTGACTGTACTGGTGTGTCTGTTACTTTCTCTATTTGTTCTGTTTGTATATGTACTCGTTTTCCTGGCACTGTTAGCATATATCTTTTATATATTATATTATAAGCCAGATAACCAACACCCAGACCCCCCAGAATGAACAGAATAGATGTATTAACCATTTGATTGTCTTCTCTTTCTAACTGCGGAGCCGTATGACCATGCGCTACTGGCTTGTCTGCTTCATCATTTTTAGTCAGCAGGTTATGTTTTGCCTTTTCATTGATCTTTTTCTGACGGTTCCACTCTGCTAACCGTTTACCAGCTTGAATACGCCCCTCATTTTTAGTGACGTGTTTCAACCCCGGGCCCTGGTTCACTGGTGTTTCCTGATTCGTTTGATTCTGTTCTGCATTCTCTGCCACGTCCATTTTTAATAGCACTAAAATCTATATGATTAAAAGTAATTAACCCAATGACAACGGGTGATAGAAGCCCGCCAAACCTATAATAGAGGTCACATCCGAGAGACTCTAACGACTTTGTTAATACTGGATCTTGTGATAAATCATACATTAAATCTATATGATTAAAAGTAATTAACCCCATGACAACGGGTGATAGAAGCCCGCCAAACCTATAATAGAGGTCACATCCGAGAGACTCTAATGACTTTGTTAATACTGGATCTTGTGATAAATCATACATTAAATCTATATGATTAAAAGTAATTAACCCCATGACAACGGGTGATAGAAGCCCGCCAAACCTATAATAGAGGTCACATCCGAGAGACTCTAATGACTTTGTTAATACTGGATCATGACTTAAATCATACATTAAATCTATATGATTAAAAGTAATTAACCCCATGACAACGGGTGATAGAAGCCCACCAAACCTATAATAAAGATCACATCCCAGAGACTCTAATGACTTTGTTAATACTGGATCTTGTGATAAATCATACATTAAATCTATATGATTAAAAGTAATTAACCCCATGACAACGGGTGATAGAAGCCCACCAAACCTATAATAGAGGTCACATCCGAGAGACTCTAACGACTTTGTTAATACTGGATCTTGTGATAAATCATACATTAAATCTATATGATTAAAAGTAATTAACCCCATGACAACGGGTGATAGAAGCCTGCAAACCTATAATAGAGGTCACATCCCAGAGACTCTAATGACTTTGTTAATACTGGATCTTGTGATAAATCATACATTAAATCTATATGATTAAAAGTAATTAACCCCATGACAACGGGTGATAGAAGCCCGCCAAACCTATAATAGAGGTCACATCCCAGAGACTCTAATGACTTTGTTAATACTGGATCTTGTGATAAATCATACATTAAATCTATATGATTAAAAGTAATTAACCCCATGACAACGGGTGATAGAAGCCCACCAAACCTATAATAGAGGTCACATCCGAGAGACTCTAATGACTTTGTTAATACTGGATCTTGTGATAAATCATACATTAAATCTATATGATTAAAAGTAATTAACCCCATGACAACGGGTGATAGAAGCCCGCCAAACCTATAATAGAGGTCACATCCGAGAGACTCTAATGACATTGTTAATACTGGATCATGACTTAAATCATACATTAAATCTATATGATTAAAAGTAATTAACCCCATGACAACGGGTGATAGAAGCCCACCAAACCTATAATAGAGGTCACATCCCAGAGACTCTAACGACTTTGTTAATACTGGATCTTGTGATAAATCATACATTAAATCTATATGATTAAAAGTAATTAACCCCATGACAACGGGTGATAGAAGCCCGCCAAACCTATAATAGAGGTCACATCCGAGAGACTCTAATGACTTTGTAAATACTGGATCATGACTTAAATCATACATTAAATCTATATGATTAAAAGTAATTAACCCCATGACAACGGGTGATAGAAGCCCGCCAAACCTATAATAGAGGTCACATCCGAGAGACTCTAATGACTTTGTTAATACTGGATCTTGTGATAAATCATACATTAAATCTATATGATTAAAAGTAATTAACCCCATGACAACGGGTGATAGAAGCCCGCCAAACCTATAATAGAGGTCACATCCGAGAGACTCTAATGACTTTGTTAATACTGGATCATGACTTAAATCATACATTAAATCTATATGATTAAAAGTAATTAACCCCATGACAACGGGTGATAGAAGCCCACCAAACCTATAATAGAGGTCACATCCGAGAGACTCTAATGACTTTGTTAATACTGGATCTTGACTTAAATCATACATTAAATCTATATGATTAAAAGTAATTAACCCCATGACAACGGGTGATAGAAGCCCACCAAACCAATAATAGAGGTCACATCCCAGAGACTCTAATGACTTTGTAAATACTGGATCATGACTTAAATCATACATTAAATCTATATGATTAAAAGTAATTAACCCCATGACAACGGGTGATAGAAGCCCGCCAAACCTATAATAAAGGTCACATCCCAGAGACTCTAATGACTTTGTTAATACTGGATCTTGTGATAAATCATACATTAAATCTATATGATTAAAAGTAATTAACCCCATGACAACGGGTGATAGAAGCCCACCAAACCTATAATAGAGGTCACATCCGAGAGACTCTAATGACTTTGTTAATACTGGATCATGACTTAAATCATACATTAAATCTATGATTAAAAGTAATTAACCCCATGACAACGGGTGATAGAAGCCCACCAAACCTATAATAGAGGTCACATCCCAGAGACTCTAATGACTTTGTTAATACTGGATCTTGTGATAAATCATACATTAAATCTATATGATTAAAAGTAATTAACCCCATGACAACGGGTGATAGAAGCCCACCAAACCTATAATAAAGATCACATCCGAGAGACTCTAATGACTTTGTTAATACTGGATCTTGACTTAAATCATACATTAAATCTATATGATTAAAAGTAATTAACCCCATGACAACGGGTGATAGAAGCCCGCAAATCTATAATAGAGGTCACATCCGAGAGACTCTAATGACTTTGTTAATACTGGATCTTGTGATAAATCATACATTAAATCTATATGATTAAAAGTAATTAACCCCATCACAACGGGTGATAGAAGCCCGCAAATCTATAATAGAGGTCACATCCGAGAGACTCTAATGACTTTGTTAATACTGGATCTTGTGATAAATCATACATTAAATCTATATGATTAAAAGTAATTAACCCCATGACAACGGGTGATAGAAGCCCACCAAACCTATAATAGAGGTCACATCCCAGAGACTCTAATGACTTTGTTAATACTGGATCTTGTGATAAATCATACATTAAATCTATATGATTAAAAGTAATTAACCCCATGACAACGGGTGATAGAAGCCCACCAAACCTATAATAGAGGTCACATCCGAGAGACTCTAATGACTTTGTTAATACTGGATCTTGTGATAAATCATACATTAAATCTATATGATTAAAAGTAATTAACCCCATGACAACGGGTGATAGAAGCCCACCAAACCTATAATAGAGGTCACATCCGAGAGACTCTAATGACTTTGTTAATACTGGATCATGACTTAAATCATACATTAAATCTATATGATTAAAAGTAATTAACCCCATGACAACGGGTGATAGAAGCCCACCAAACCTATAATAGAGGTCACATCCGAGAGACTCTAATGACTTTGTTAATACTGGATCATGACTTAAATCATACATTAAATCTATATGATTAAAAGTAATTAACCCCATGACAACGGGTGATAGAAGCCCACCAAACCTATAATAAAGGTCACATCCAAGAGACTCTAACGACTTTGTTAATACTGGATCTTGTCTTAAATCATACATTAAATCTATATGATTAAAAGTAATTAACCCCATGACAACGGGTGATAGAAGCCCACCAAACCTATAATAGAGGTCACATCCCAGAGACTCTAATGACTTTGTTAATACTGGATCATGACTTAAATCATACATTAAATCTATATGATTAAAAGTAATTAACCCCATGACAACGGGTGATAGAAGCCCGCCAAACCTATAATAGAGGTCACATCCGAGAGACTCTAATGACTTTGTTAATACTGGATCATGACTTAAATCATACATTAAATCTATATGATTAAAAGTAATTAACCCCATGACAACGGGTGATAGAAGCCCGCCAAACCTATAATAGAGGTCACATCCGAGAGACTCTAATGACTTTGTTAATACTGGATCTTGACTTAAATCATACATTAAATCTATATGATTAAAAGTAATTAACCCCATGACAACGGGTGATAGAAGCCCGCCAAACCTATAATAGAGGTCACATCCGAGAGACTCTAATGACTTTGTTAATACTGGATCATGACTTAAATCATACATTAAATCTATATGATTAAAAGTAATTAACCCCATGACAACGGGTGATAGAAGCCCGCCAAACCTATAATAGAGGTCACATCCGAGAGACTCTAATGACTTTGTTAATACTGGATCATGACTTAAATCATACATTAAATCTATATGATTAAAAGTAATTAACCCCATGACAACGGGTGATAGAAGCCCACCAAACCTATAATAGAGGTCACATCCGAGAGACTCTAATGACTTTGTTAATACTGGATCTTGTGATAAATCATACATTAAATCTATATGATTAAAAGTAATTAACCCCATGACAACGGGTGATAGAAGCCCGCCAAACCTATAATAGAGGTCACATCCGAGAGACTCTAATGACTTTGTTAATACTGGATCTTGTGATAAATCATACATTAAATCTATATGATTAAAAGTAATTAACCCCATGACAACGGGTGATAGAAGCCTGCCAAACCTATAATAGAGGTCACATCCCAGAGACTCTAATGACTTTGTTAATACTGGATCTTGTGATAAATCATACATTAAATCTATATGATTAAAAGTAATTAACCCCATGACAACGGGTGATAGAAGCCCGCCAAACCTATAATAGAGGTCACATCCCAGAGACTCTAATGACTTTGTTAATACTGGATCTTGTGATAAATCATACATTAAATCTATATGATTAAAAGTAATTAACCCCATGACAACGGGTGATAGAAGCCCGCCAAACCTATAATAGAGGTCACATCCGAGAGACTCTAACGACTTTGTTAATACTGGATCTTGACTTAAATCATACATTAAATCTATATGATTAAAAGTAATTAACCCCATGACAACGGGTGATAGAAGCCCACCAAACCTATAATAGAGGTCACATCCGAGAGACTCTAATGACTTTGTTAATACTGGATCATGACTTAAATCATACATTAAATCTATATGATTAAAAGTAATTAACCCCATGACAACGGGTGATAGAAGCCCGCCAAACCTATAATAGAGGTCACATCCGAGAGACTCTAACGACTTTGTTAATACTGGATCTTGTCTTAAATCATACATTAAATCTATATGATTAAAAGTAATTAACCCCATGACAACGGGTGATAGAAGCCCGCCAAACCTATAATAGAGGTCACATCCCAGAGACTCTAATGACTTTGTTAATACTGGATCATGACTTAAATCATACATTAAATCTATATGATTAAAAGTAATTAACCCCATGACAACGGGTGATAGAAGCCCGCAAATCTATAATAGAGGTCACATCCAAGAGACTCTAACGACTTTGTTAATACTGGATCTTGTCTTAAATCATACATTAAATCTATATGATTAAAAGTAATTAACCCCATGACAACGGGTGATAGAAGCCCACCAAACCTATAATAGAGGTCACATCCGAGAGACTCTAATGACTTTGTTAATACTGGATCTTGTGATAAATCATACATTAAATCTATATGATTAAAAGTAATTAACCCCATGACAACGGGTGATAGAAGCCCGCCAAACCTATAATAGAGGTCACATCCGAGAGACTCTAATGACTTTGTTAAAACAGGATCTTGACTTAAATCATACATTAAATCTATATGATTAAAAGTAATTAACCCCATGACAACGGGTGATAGAAGCCCGCCAAACCTATAATAGAGGTCACATCCCAGAGACTCTAATGACTTTGTTAATACTGGATCTTGTGATAAATCATACATTAAATCTATATGATTAAAAGTAATTAACCCCATGACAACGGGTGATAGAAGCCCGCCAAACCTATAATAGAGGTCACATCCGAGAGACTCTAATGACTTTGTTAATACTGGATCATGACTTAAATCATACATTAAATCTATATGATTAAAAGTAATTAACCCCATGACAACGGGTGATAGAAGCCCGCCAAACCTATAATAGAGGTCACATCCGAGAGACTCTAATGACTTTGTTAATACTGGATCTTGTGATAAATCATACATTAAATCTATATGATTAAAAGTAATTAACCCCATGACAACGGGTGATAGAAGCCCGCCAAACCTATAATAGAGGTCACATCCCAGAGACTCTAATGACTTTGTAAATACTGGATCATGACTTAAATCATACATTAAATCTATATGATTAAAAGTAATTAACCCCATGACAACGGGTGATAGAAGCCCGCCAAACCTATAATAGAGGTCACATCCCAGAGACTCTAATGACTTTGTTAATACTGGATCTTGTGATAAATCATACATTAAATCTATATGATTAAAAGTAATTAACCCCATGACAACGGGTGATAGAAGCCCGCCAAACCTATAATAGAGGTCACATCCGAGAGACTCTAATGACTTTGTTAATACTGGATCTTGTGATAAATCATACATTAAATCTATATGATTAAAAGTAATTAACCCCATGACAACGGGTGATAGAAGCCCACCAAACCTATAATAGAGGTCACAAGTAAGAGACTCTAATGACTTTGTTAATACTGGATCATGACTTAAATCATACATTAAATCTATATGATTAAAAGTAATTAACCCCATGACAACGGGTGATAGAAGCCCACCAAACCTATAATAGAGGTCACATCCAAGAGACTCTAACGACTTTGTTAATACTGGATCTTGTGATAAATCATCATTAAATCATATGATTAAAAGTAATTAACCCCATGACAACGGGTGATAGAAGCCCGCCAAACCTATAATAGAGGTCACATCCGAGAGACTCTAACGACTTTGTTAATACTGGATCATGATTAAATCCATTAAATCTATATGACCCATGACAACGGGTGATAGAAGCCCACCAAACCTATAATAGAGGTCACATCCCAGAGACTCTAATGACTTTGTTAATACTGGATCTTGACTTAAATCATACATTAAATCTATATGATTAAAAGTAATTAACCCCATGACAACTGGTGATAGAAGCCCGCCAAACCTATAATAAAGGTCACATCCGAGAGACTCTAACGACTTTGTTAATACTGGATCTTGTGATAAATCATACATTAAATCTTGTTCAGAATCAACAGGAACGAATTGACTAACTAACTTAGAGTACAAACTTAGTACCGTCTGGCCGATGCTTTTAGCCATTTTAGATCCTAACTGCGCTTCATATCTGCTGTAGTACTTTCCAATGTCGACATGCAACATCTGTTGTATCTGTTCTATACTGAGTTCTGTCCCTAGGTATTGCTTCGTCTTTCCACACGCAGCGAGAGAATACAACCTTTCTTTTTTAGTTGCATCATAATCATACACCACCACATCAGGTTCCTTTTCATGTAGAAGATCGTCACAATTCATTTTAGTTGATTTTATTTTTTATTTTACAAAACAAAACATGAGTGCTGAAAAAACTGTTATTAACCTTATCTATCACTCTTCTCTGATCGGGGGGTTTACCGTGATGTACACAATGCTTGGTAAGAAGATATTGAAAATGAAGGCAGCGGACCTTGGAAAACTAGACCTAGAAGACTCTGCTAAATTAATAGCAATAATTACAGCTTCAATCGCAACAAAAGACTTTCTTGTCAAACAAGGAATAATTCCTGAAAATATAAATATGTAAAATAAAATGGCCTCACTCGCGATGGTGATTGGTGGAGCTGTCGTCAATGCGCTGGCATTTTCAGGCAGCAATTACATGTTCAGTAAACTTCATACTAATGACCAGCAAAGACACAACAAAGCAATGGAGCAATTAGTCAAAGCACAAGACACCTACGAAAAACAAAGACTCGCTCAGTTAGATTTTATTAACAACAAACTGAAACAACAAGGTCATGCAGCATACACTTTCAGAAACGTTGATGATGCGATTAAGGAATACTACTTAGTGACGGGTGAACAATTAGTTCAGTCGCCACCACCAAAATTCAGCGACTTTTATCGGCTAACAGAACAACAAAAGGTGCAAGAGATAGCCTTCATTGTAGTTGGCATGACAATCGTATATGTCATTGCAAAAAACATACAGTATTAAAATGGATCTTGCGAAAATCTATTATTCGCCAAAAGGATATTGGAGAGGTTTGACAGCTGTTAAAAAACTTAGTGAGACTGCTGGTGTCAGTGAGCAGAAAGCTAAAGAGTGGCTCTCTAAACAAGCCATATGGCAGATCTATTTACCAGCACACAAAAGAATAATCAGACCACACTTCGTTAACACAACACCTAATGACACTCATCAAATGGACATTTTATATTTACCTCATGATACAATCAGAAGAAAGAGGTTTAAATACACGCTGACGGTTATTGACATTGCGTCAAGGTATAAAGATGCTGAACCACTGACACAAAAAAGTGCTACTGCGGTTGCTGTGGCTTTACAGGAAATCTACAGACGAGGCCCATTAACCTATCCTCGTATGATGCAAATTGATGAAGGGAAAGAATTCAAAGGCCAGGTGAATCAGTTACTGTTAAAGCACAGAGTCAAAATTAGAAGAGGCATTCCAGGCGTTCACAGATCCCAGGCATTAGTTGAAAACTTTAACAAACAATTGTCGGAAAGACTTTTCTCTTACCAATACCACAGGGAGCTCCTTGACAATACTAGAAACACTGAATGGGTCAGAAGACTGTCCTCAGTTTTGCGCGCAATGAATAATGAAGAATCCAAAGTCACAGGACTGAAACCTGTTAAGGCAATACAAAAGAGAACAATCAATGTGGACTTGAATCCAACCACCGGTAACAAACTATTATCCTTCGCATTGAAATACAGGTATCTTTATGCTCTCGGGGAAGCCGAAGGAGACACTCGCATTAGAGCGACAGACCCGATCTGGAGCATCGATCCGTACGAAATAAAAAGAGTAGTAGAGATGGCTCCTCCTGTCTATTATTTACGAGAAACTGACACAACAAAACGATCGGCTCCACAAAGAGCCTTTGTTAAAGAAGAACTGCAGATAATCCCCGGCAAACACAGTTCCAATAATTGGGGTGTTTTTTTAAAGATGCGAGATAAAATGGAAGCTCAAGCTCAAACTCAAACTCAAAGCCTCAACCCTTTTGCACCACAGACAAATGTAGATGTATTAGGGTGCGATATATCTAGGTTAAGAGGAATGTTACTATTTGGTAATGTTGATGAGAGACAACAGGCACAAGAAGAACTAAATCATAAATGGAAAGAATATGAACATGAACAAATGTTACTGAGAATAAATGCACGTAAAAGACCTATCGATTCTGATTCCGACTCATCAATCAAGAAGAAAAAAAAAGACTCTGAAGCTAAAATGCAAGCATTAATGAATTCATATGCTGAGTTATTCCGCCGATTTATGCCTAATAAAGCAGCATATTTTCAAAAAAACCTATGTCAGTTAGATATGATGACGATACGTTGTTTTATGGATAACTCGTTAAAGAGAGAATTTGAAACCTGTCCGGAGGTGCAAGAACTTGATAATGAATTATTAGAGTTGGCAATGGAAATTTCAGAACGACTCAATAGTCTTTACCCTCAGCATAAGATTGACTGTTGTTGTTGATTGTAGTAGTTGATTTACTTCATGAACTATGTAATTTCACAAACATTTATACTGTGTAGGACAATCCGTTTTCATCACTAGTTTACTGTACAATTTTTTTTTTAGTTTTTGTTTGATTAGATCCCTCTCATCTTTCGACTCAATCACATTATTCTCATCTAAACAATCATCAAAACTAGTTTTGTCTTTGGTGTAAAACAAAACAACTGTCTTTAATTGCTCCCTGAAGTCCTTTAAAACTGAGTTGTATTTCTGCGTTAAAATCCACACGCTGATCCCTGCGTGGCGACCGCTGAACGCTAACTTGGCTAAGGTGTTTCTTTTCTTCACTATGTCCTTTTCAGCCGAGCAGTCGTCAATTATAAACAGCGTTGGCGTTCCTTCGAATAATCTATAAAAATACTCCAAGCACTCATTCACTTTGTCACCGGGATCAACCAGATAGATCTCATCGTCCGACCATATGAATTACCTTTCCTTGTATGCTTTGTTGTACTTCAAGGTAGTGCACAGAACTACTATGTGATCAAAATGATGACGATACACTGTTTGCAACAGATCCAACACGAATATTGTGTTCCCGCAACCAGTCATACCACAGAACAAACAGCAGTGAGGTTCCATTGTAAGGAAATTAAGATCAGTCTTCAAGTCACATTATTTCAATACACAATATCTTTTAATCTGTTGTTTTCAATATTCAGCTGCGCATCGCACACTAAATATACATACATATAAATGCTATCAACATTGCCGTCCTCAGCTTCCTTGTGCATCTGAATGTTGATCCCGCCTGATCCTTCACCCACTGTTCTTCCACTGCCATGAAGTTTGTTGTCATCAGTTGTTCTAAGGTCAAGCCACAAGCCAAACTTGAAAGAGAAATATTCTTCAAGCCTGACATCATGAAGATGCAGGTCTTTGCAAACCCGATCAACAACCGGATCTCTCTGCATGCCGGCCCCACCAAACAGCTTTCGCATTTCATCAAACTGCTGATAACCTAACAAAGCGCTGGCATAGACTTGATTCGGTTGTCCCTCTATAACAGCTGTCAGTTTACTTATCTTAGGATTATAATACCTCTCACTTACTCTCTCATAAAAGGATTTCTTTGGGTCTTCAAACAGTAACAGAATCCCCTTCAGCGATCTTGCGGATACATTTAAATCTATATTCCAAACTGAGTCAGACTTCTTCTTCACTATCATGCTGTGATGTAAAATTCTGTCGTAGTATATCGCTAATCATGACTGGTACTGCTGCGAGATCAACCGTGCTAGTTCTTGGTGCCGGACAACATCAAACTCCAATGAGATGTCCGAGATGATGTACTTCGCATCAGTATCTGAAGATTTGATAACACGGCTGTACTCATTAAAAGTTAGTTCGTACATGAGTCTGTCTTGTAAAGCCCCCTGATAATACGGGGAGTGAGCATTAAGTAGTTCAAAGTCGAGAGGTATGCAAAAGCGGGTACCATAAATTTGTGCGACCAGAGCCTCCTTATTGTTATCCTCTTTGTCTCCAGCATCCACTCTATGTTTAAGCCCGTTGTCTCCTTGTATCCCCTGATAAATCCTGTCTTTTCTTTCGTTCTCTGTCAGCCACAGATCGCTATAGAGCATGAAGACATCCGCGTTATCCAATGACATTACCTCCCTCCCTTCAAGTTTAATAGTAATCTTCTTGATGATAGCTCTACCGAGATTAGCGACAACAGTTCTGTTCGGGTCCGCCTCTGACACGAGTTCTATTTGAAATGCAAGACGAGCCGTGCCTGGCACAATTACTTCGTTACTCCCAAGACTCGGGAATCTTACTGATAATTGTTGTCTTTGATCAATAGTTGAAGGATTGTTGCTTATTACGATGCTCTGCCTGATTCCTTTAACTCCAAGCGGTTCTTTCAACCGTCTGTACGGATCAAGAATTGTTCCATATGATTGCGACATCTTTTTAAGAATCTAAAATAAAAACTTAATTATAATATGGCTAGTGTAGAAGGTGACTACAGCAATGATTATGATGTCTTTGAACTCGGAGATGACATGAGTGAGATACCTTTATTTTCCCGCCGACACCAATCTCTAAGACAGGAACTAACGGAAAGTAAAGTAAGATCATTTTATAAAAGTATAGGACAAGATCCACCTGTAGTTTTGGATCCCAATGACTTTGAAGTAGATAAAGACAACCATCTATATGCGAAGGGCGAAGATGGACCTGTCCGACTTACAACCAAACCAGACCCCTCAAAGTTTTTAAAGAAGAGTACGGTTCGTAACAGGCTCAGTGTTAGTGATCAAAGACGATTCAATTTCGATTCAAACACGGGCTTATGAACAGAAGCTGTTTCCCGCCTTCAAAACACACTACAAGAACTACCTACTGATTCCCAACTTAAATCGATTCCCCTCAGAGACTTAAGCGCAGCTGCGGATGACATCATAGAAATGGAAACCAGTTTTATAACTTTCGAAGATGGAGAAACACAATTGAAAACATTACACGACCCTCCATTACCTATGAGGGAATTAATAGCTCTCAACGAATCCCTGAAATCTATCAGAGGCGAGTTGACGAACAATGTAGCAAAGCTAAGCGAACTTGATGCTCACATCGACAGAGAAAAACAAAAGTTGGCCGAAGCGGACGACAACAACCTAGGACAAGACGTAAAAGACAGAATCTTACAAAGACTAAATGATCTTCAACAAGAGAGAGCGGCAAGGTTAGAAGTGTTGTCAAGTAACCGCGAACAGTTATGCACGCAAGTGAGCAGAATAAAGGAAACCATCCAAAGAATGTTATATGAAAACACAACGCTAGCTGAACGAATAAGAACATTATTTAGAGAGCAAGGAGTCACGATAGCCAGTGTCATGACAGCTGTGGGGTTCGCAATTTCTACTTTAGTGGTAGCTTTAACTGGTGGATCATCACCGCCACTGCCACCACGACCAACACCACCATATGACAAGAACTGGATCAAAAGACAGCTGGAGCATTTACACCGTCTGTTAAGAAAGCTAGCTGAGAAAGCACTGGATGCATTGCCTGGTGTATTAGGCGCAGTTGTTAGTTGGCTTTTTTCAGCTGCAGGTAAAGTAGTTGGATTCATGGCTGAGCGTTTATGGGCATTACTAGTTTTAGTTGTAGGATTACTATTTAGTAAAATAAACTAAGCCGGCTACGGTCAGAAAAATAACTAATGCTGTTTTTTCGTATTCGTGAGAATCATCATCATCAGCGATGCCGCTGTGGTTCATAGTGACTATTGCAGGGATCGGATGGTGTAGTCTGTGTATAATCGATGGTGTAGTTACATTAGAATTCACTTCTTTGTTCTTACCAATATTTTGGATGTCCCCAGATACAAGGATTTCGTTGTTGTAGTTTACAATCGTTCCTATTTGAAGTCTGAGATCAGAGGGCAGCATGTAGAGTCCACTGCCGACAGCAAAGTCTACTTTGGATCTCGCATATCTCAAAACGTTCTGATACCTTTTGATGCTTGCTGGGAGGTCAACAGCAGAATTGATTGCATCTTCTAGATTAACTAAGTACTGTTTCTGCGCATCAAACCCGGTAGAAGAATCCATGATGTCTGACCTCACTTGCACTTGTGACCCCAGCAAACACCAGACATAAGTGCGAATAGAATCATTGATTCGTTCTATCCCGGCTTTAGTCAGTCCTTCAGAAGTATCAAGAATGAAAGTTGACCACGCATGTTTATGTTCTTGCTCTATAGATCCCAGACGAACTGTTGTGCCTGAAGAGAAAGATGTGTTAGGCGGATTCCAGTCATAGTTATATTTTCTGTGAGTACCCCAAAAGTACAGAGTCCCAAGCCCATGATTGTGATCTAACTTTTGTCTGAAGTCTGATTGAGGGTTAATGTTAAATTCATAACAGATCCGTTCAAAAGCTTTCATCGAGATTCTGTTGTTGAATGGATTGAATGTTTTGTCATGCGGTAATGGTGCCTGCAGCTCAGACAGAATGCGTCTGAACGTGTAATAGAAATGAAATTGATAAACTGCCTTCACCAAGAGATCAGGATGATTTAAGTGATCAGTGTATGACACACCACAGCCGGTTGTTGCGCAGAACACGGCAAAGTTTAACTGGTTTTGATAGTACTGTATCGGATGAGTAAACCATGCTTTGGCAATGAGGTCTTGTTTGATGGCGGGATTTAAATAACGGTCTAATGGATTACTCACTTTAACCTGAAAGGAATCAAGCCCCACTGCAACAACAAGATTGTCAACATCTATAGTTTTGGGGTCATAAGATCCAACTGCATATATTTAAACGCATTCATTTTATACTATTTAACAAAATGTTTATTTGCATAACTGATCAAGATGAGCCAGTAAACTTACCGCGTCCTATTGAAAACCACGGTGGACTCAAAGTTGCGCTCTGTGAAGTATTCTATAAAGTCAAGTGGTTCAACGTAAGCGAATCCTTAGAAAATAACTGGATAAAAAAATTTGATACCCACGGACAACTAATCAGTGAACTAACTATACCGCATGGTTATTACGGTCATTGCTCACTAAAAGAAATACTAAGCAAGTTAGACATAACTTTAAAACTTAACGAGGGAAATTTGACAGTATTTGACAGTAACGTTAACCTTCAGCAAGCACGAAAGCGCGCGTTACTACTTTCCAAAAGGACTGGCAAAAATGTTAGGGTTTACAACTAACGGTAAGGTC
Organism: Phymorhynchus buccinoides; assembly: GCA_017654935.2. Lineage (NCBI taxonomy): Eukaryota > Metazoa > Mollusca > Gastropoda > Neogastropoda > Raphitomidae > Phymorhynchus > Phymorhynchus buccinoides. Next base: position 1,146,032 of record JAGGCT020004101.1, read on the forward strand.
GACTACACATTTGACCTCTCGCAAAACAACGACAACGACTTTGAAGGAGACAACTCTGTTGAACTTGCTGTACATTCATTATTGTATTTTCATTTAGATATCCTGAGCACAGATGAGAACTTATTCGATGGTCGGGGATCTACAGTGTTAAGAGTTCTCCCGTCGGGGCAAACAGCGTACTGTGATTATGAAATAATAACATTTCCAAACTTACAGTTTAAGGAATTAATGTCGGGGCGTCATCATTCGTTGAAGATCAGAATAACTGACCAGCAAGGTAAAGACGTTCAATGCAGCAGTCTGCATGCGTTGTTAGAAATAAAATAATTGTAGATATAAAACATAATGTCACGTGGACCAGATCAACCGGTTATGCTCGATCCTGTTAGATGCACAACTTTAGAATTGAAGGACCTAGCAGACACAGAAGACTTCGATCTAAATGGAGAGATAGGAGCACTGTATGGATTTGAGTACACACAAGATGGCTATTATAAACGTGCAGAAGTAAGTGATAAAAAGATTCCTAAACTAGAGCAACTGCGTAATGTAGTAGCTGACAATGTTGGTCAGTTTGAATATAAGATCGTTAAGAAAAGGGATAACAAATGGCACCTAGTTCCATTCGTTGATTGGGAAATTAAGTTTGAATTTTTGAGTCCGTTTACATTCTTTGACAATAGCAATCACTTTCGTAAATCATTTAACTCAGGACCGTTACATATTAGTCTTATTCCACAAAACAACAGCAGAAGAGAAATAGCAATCAAACCTTATAAAAAGAGACAGTACATACTGCACACAAAAAAGACAGTAACAAAAGATGCAGCCACGCAATTAGAGTTCATTCCCTCAATGGTTTTAGCAGATGAATTTACTATGATGTTTGAGCTTTCTGTTAGAGCAGATGATCCTAACACTCCACCTGATGGTGTTAGCGATATTCTAATGAAAGGGATTCACATTTCTTGGCGAAACTTGGAGGTTGAAACACTGAGGTGTAGTATTGTTATTCAAAACAGTGGCGAACAAATTAGGGCTGTGTCGACCAGTAATAAAGTTACATTAAATGTTGATCCAAACAATCTCAAAGAATTAACTTCCATCAACCTTACTAATTTAGATCTCATTGGGTTTTGAAAGCGTTTTATCTGAAGATCTTCTCCACATAATAGCCACAATAAATTAAATAACATTTTTGTAAAATATATAAAACCATGTCCGTAAAAACATATCCAAAGATACCCATAGAAGTGCCAGAACCCGAGACTGTGAGTCCCGAAGCCCAAAAGTTCAGACTGTCAGAACTCACGGCAATACAAAGAGAACTAGAGAAAGACCTTACCCATTATAACAGAACTAAGCGGAAGTATTCTTCCATCTTTAATGCCGCAACGTACGTGAACACCGGGTCTGCTTCCATCAGCGCGCTTGCTGCATGATGTTCTGTAAGATTGTTAGCCACAGGAGTCGGATCACCAGTAGCCTTACCGTTAAGCGTTGTATCATTATCTCTAGGTTTATTTTCAGTCGCAACATCCGCCTTCAGCAAAAAAGTAAAAATCAAACTACTAAAGCATACAGCCATGGTCCAGTTGATACAGGCTAAGCTCAGTTCATTCAGATTGATCATCAGTAAAGCTTTACGGGACTGTCAAATCACAGATGAAGAGTTTAACCAACTGCAAGCAGATTACAATGACTACAAAATGCAGAAGTTTGAACTTCAAAAAAAGTCGAGAGCGGCATTCTCTAAACCGCAAGACATAGAAGCGATAAAAAAAAGAATGCGAAAAAAAAGTAAGCGAAACATTAAGGTGTGCTCTAGGGAAATAACATACAGATCACCGAAGGGTGTTTACAGCATAACTTGTGATAGCAAGATTAGAAAGTCTAGTGATTATGACTACGATTAAGATCACACAACAGAGCAGTTGGTTTTCCAGTGACCCACAGCATAGGAAAACTCCGGAGATTCAAACACCCGTTTTGTATTGGTGGAGTCGAGCGACTTCTTATTTACAACAGTCGTGTTTATTTCATGTAAGTTAGATCGCAGTCTTACATTGTCATGATAGAATGTTTTGTTTTCAAAGAGTGCTTCTTTGTAGTTGTCGTGAGATATCATCGATTTAACCACTGGCCTACTTATTCCTTTAGCTTTCTTAATGACGGCGGTCTGACTGGCAACACTATACATCTTCGCCCTCAGACCGACATACTCTCTGATTATCGTTCCATTCAGTTCATCCTTCATCTTTCCAAGCACTTTCTTGTTCGCCATTGAATGCAACGGAGAATCTTTAGAATAGTCACATGTATCATACCAGGACTCTGAACCTTTAGCGACTTCAGTTTCCATGTCTTTGTAAAAGTCATCAGTTGGAACGTCTAGAATAAATGAATCCGTGTCCGTGTACAACACTTTTGAATCTGGATACAGCGGTTTAAAGTAGTCATACAAAAACTCTAACATTAACAGCTTAGATAATTCTAAGACAGTGAACCCGAGTTGTAATTTAACTGGCGGCTTAATTGTTAATTTATCTGGTATTTGCAAAATAGCGTGTTGTACACTAGTCAGTATAGAAGTTGAATCAATAACCTCCAATTCTGTTTCCTGTAAAACATTTTGTAAGTGCTGATCTTGTATGATATGATTCGAGAAGGTATCGTAATTCATTGGTTCCATGGTGAGTTTCTTTTTCTACCTCACACATTTTTTATAATTAAATAATTAATCAACTCGTATGGTCTCATTTGGTGACATAAATGACACTATGACAGCCCGCGCCCTTCGGGCGCTCATTACCCTGGGTGTCCGGGGTGTCCTGGTGACACACGTGAGAAGCGGTCGTTAGAGAATGACAATATACCAGTTCTGGGGCTCAGTTCCTGGGTAATCCATTAAACAGGTTTTGGGGGGTTCAGGAAGAAGAAGGCTTATAAATCCCCGGATTTTTGCTTCTCTGTAAGGCCTTAAAAGCTGTTTTAGGGGTTAGCCAGGAACTGAGAGTCAGAACTGGTATATTGTCATTCTCTACACCAAACGGAATGAATGAGTCAATACACCACACACTAGGTCAGTCAGAAACCCTGACATTTTTGTATAAAAGATAACACTAAACTATCGCCACAAAATAATGTCCATTGTAGTAGTTCACACACATAAAAATGTAAGAGAGAGAGGAGAGAGAGAGAGAGGGAGGGAGGGGGAGAGAGAGAGAGAATATGTTGGAGAGAAAAAAGATTAAGAAAAAGATGAGCCGCCTCAACAACAAAAAATCATTAAAAAAGAAAAAAAAAAATGAAAGAAAGGCGGGGACAGTGGAGGGTTAAAACAAAAACAAACAAGCGCGAAATCGCAATAGTTTGTGGCACGCGGTCTATTTTTACCACTCCAATCATGAGTTACCTCCCCTGGCTTTTCAATAATTTTAATCTGTAAACCAGAATGTTATCTCTGCACCATTTCGTAACTTTTTATATCTTTTGGAAAACATTTAAAACTATGTATCCTACTTATACTCATCGAAAGAAGCACCGCATACTCGTCGTGTCTGTTGTAGTGTCTGTATTACGTATGTTTATTATTTTGTACGCTTTTAAAATACATCATTTTAAAGAGCGGCCTCAATTATTTTGAAGTGTAGCCTCGATTTGAAGTGCGACAATTTTGTCAAAATGTGCGACAATTTTGTCAAAATGTGCGACAATTTTGGAACGACAGACCGACAGACCGACCGACCGACAGACCGACGACAAAGTGAGTTATAGGTTTGTGGCTTGAGCCACAAACAAAAAACACCCATCTAAGCAGTTTTCAAAGCGGTGAGAGAAAAGCATTTTTGTTATAATAATAAAACAAGTGCAACGCTGAGCGGCTGCAAAGTCCCCTCGCAGCATCGCCGAGCTACTCTGAAATCGGAATGTGTCGGCTGTACACACAGCGGGGAGACCATTAAGAACTGAAAACAGGACGCACGCACGGACGGATGGACGGCCGGAAAGAAGTGGGACTTATCGGGCCTGTGACGCAAAGGGCATCAAAACAGCACGTAACTGAATAGTTTTTTATATATAGCCTTGGGGTTCGGACCCGTGATTTGAGCGCGCGCTATCATGCGCACACGAGTGCACAGAAAAATTCATGACAACTGTGTTATAGACCATTCATCAAGAAATGTTGTGGGGAAAAAACTGCATTGAAATACATGCAAAACTTCGCGAGATATTAGCGATTATGTGTTTCGGGGTTTGAACCCCGTAACTGGCGCGACCTTGACCTTAATGTAAAACTAAATACATCAGTGGATAGCTTGCATCTTGGCAAACTAGTATACCAAATTTGATGATGATAGACTGAATAGTTTTTTGAGAAAAACGGACGAATAGCCGGACGGACGGACGGAGGCACGCCGGACGGACGGACGGACGCCGGACGGACCAGACAGAAACAATAGTTCCCGAACCTTCGGCTCGGGGACTAAAAATTTAAACCCCGGTTTTGCGCCAGACGTTTATGGGGGGATTTTGTTGCAGCATAAGTTTCGTTGAAAGGATGAGAAGCCAAGGAAAACCGAAATATCTACAAAACCTCATAGGCCTACTTTACAGTATAAATTCCATTAAAAAAATGTTATAGATAGAACGGGGTCTATTGCAAACTAGCAAAGAGTTTATGAGGGTAAAAAAAAAAAAAGAGGCAAAGCCTTCAAGGCTCACTTGCTGTGTTTGTTTTCGGAGATATATCTAAATGCCAAATCCTTTACATAAAACTCCATACCAAAATTGTGTTGGACTCATCTGCTTGATGTGATATATAACCCTACAAAATTTTAAGCGAATCCGTGCAGCGGTTCATGTAATATTGTGATAGACAAAAAATTCAAGGTCAAAGGTCAAGGTGATCGTGGTCACCGAGGTTGGCAACACTTCGCATTCCATTTGATCTTAAGCTAGTCTGCCTGCTTGCCAAATTTGGGGACTGTATCTGCCAGGATATAAAAGATATGGCCCAAACAAATAATTGACGATGTTCAAGGTCAAAGGTTAAGGTCAAGAGAGTGGAAGTCACTGTAGATACCATATCACCTTAGACTTGTGCACCACCATGCCAAATTGTCGGACTTCAACTGCGAAACCTCTTCCTTTGTCCAGTCTTTCAAAACTCCTCTGAAAACAAACTCATCTTTTTGAAACCTCAGACCGTCATACTCTCACCTCTAATTCACGTAGTCCTTGATGATATGGGTGCAATTCCCCCCTAATGAAAATAAACTGAAAGGCAGGGGTCCAGGGACCCATGGCGACGGCAGGGTACAAGGGCAGAGCTCCTTCGGACGATTTGGAAGCTAACTATATAGACGATATAGATAACGATATAGACAGATAGTAAAAATGATAGACAGACAGTTTGAGTCTGATAAGCCTTATAAAATAAACTTCCAAGATAGAACAACCAAGTTCAAAACGCCCCAAATCGCTTGTGGTCAATTTTTTTTTTTTTGGGGGGGTAATAAATTAAAAAAAACCACCTGAAGTTCAGTTTTCTGGTAAAATTAAAAATACTGAAATCAGTGTAAAAATGAAAGAGTAGCACCCATAAACCTGCAATATGTGCGTGCGTGCGCGCAGGCGTATGTGTGTGAGAGAGAGGGGGGAGAGAGAGAGAGATCAATGCATCTATTTTGTATTAACAGTCTCATTCATTTCTCTTCATTGAAACTTGATTGCTATAATAATTATGTTTAATATTTATATTCATCGTCTTCATGTAACATGTTGATCATTCTTTTAATCTTGTCCTGTCTTCAATGTGTATGTTTATCTGTATGTTTATCTGTATGTTTATCTGTATGTTAGTGTTCAGCGCTTTGAGCTCCCTGCAAAGGGAGTTAAAGGGCCACCCTGACGGATGAGGTTTTTTTTGGTAAGAAACACGTCGAGATCACCAGGAATACACTCTTTACAGAGATTGCAGCACTCATTTTGCTCTGGTTTCCTAGAAATCATACCGTCAAATCGGCGATTCCTCCTTGGCGGAGGTGCTGGAAGTCAAATTCTTTCACACAAAGAGAAGGCGTGTGCCGTCTCTTTTCTAATGGCCGCACGAACTGTTCGCAATACAACTTATTACAAGCCTTTTTTTAAATGTTATAGTTTATCTAAAGGAGTTTCACTCACAACAAAGGAAATAGCTCCAATTTTTTTTTTACTGCACTACAAAGAAAAGAAAACGCTTCAACCACAATGAGTGTCCTCCACCCACCCCATCCAAAATGGCTACTGTCTCCGGCACCTCCGCCAAGGAGGAATCGCCGTTTTGACGGTTTAATTTCTAGGAAACCAGAGCAAAGTGAGTGTTCTGATCCTTGAAAAGGCTGTCTTTCTGGTGATCTCGACGTGTTTCTTGCAAAAAAAAGCTCATCCGTCAGGGTCCACCTTTAAGCGCTCTATAATTAACTAGTATTAGGATTATTAGGATTCTCCCTAAGGAGAATACTATTGCATTCGTCAAAATTCTTCTTTTTCTTTTTCTTTTTCTTCTTTTTTCCCCCCCTTTTTTTGTCCGATGTGGCTGAAATTTTCAGAAAAGTTGCAGGACCTTATGGGTATGTGAAATTTCAAATATTAAATCATTTCGCCGAATTGTCGGCAAAATATGGCCGAAAAACCGCCCAAAACCGCAAAATCGGCGAAATTTCAATCTTGAATATCTCAAAAACGGCTCCACGGATTTCGTTCATGTTTTCAGAATGGACTACAAAATAGATTGGCAATACTTTCGGTATAAAACCCAACAGGAAGTACCAGCCGGAAGTGCCCACACTATGGTCAGGCAGCTTTTATTTGGTTCACGGAATAGCCAAAACCGGAAGTGACGTCACAAAACTAACTATTGGGTATTGTAGCCCTTATGTTGGCCCAGGTCTGAAAGGAGTTTGTTGACGATATGTTAAATAGTTTGGAAGTTATTCAAATATATGTAAATTTGGTTGACCTACTGTCGCTATTTTTTATATTTTTTAACCGATTTCGCTTAAATTTACAGGACAATTGACGGACTCTATTCTCATGCTCTATATCCAATATTATGCCGATTGGCCAAATTATGGCCGAAATATGGGCTAGAAATGGCCAAATTCGGCCAATATTCAATCTTGAATAACTCAAAAACGGCTTCGCGGATCGCGGAATGCATTCCTATTTTCACTGATTATTAAAGACCCCCTCTAGTGCCGTAGTTTCTCCCCAGAATTCGTTTGGGGTCGAAAAAGCAATGTCATTTGCCATAACCGCGACAATCACTTTGACCCAGTGACCTAGATATCGGACTCTGAAGACGCCATTTTGCACCTGGATTTTTTTCCGGAAGTGAAAGGTTAGAGCTGTAAGCGATGTTACATCGCTTACAGCTTTGTTGTCCTTGACCTTGCGCTTACAGAAGAGTAGCTGATCGCTCCTGCATCTCCTAGGAGTTGTGCTTTTATTTTAGTCGCATTCTGTTTGCTGATAAGTATTGTAGCTATGCCTTGGTTTCAGTTTTCTCTTCTAACAACGTACGTCAAATTGATAACTTTCTTACTTGCCGATAACGGCTGCAATGTTCGGTTGAATGATCGAATTGAGCATTCGTGAAAACACGGTAAAGTAAGGTCAATAACTGGTCTTCTTCAGGCTAGCCGAGACTAAAACAGACACCTCCAGGATGAATGCGAAGGTAGTTTGGATCGTGATACCGACAAACAATAAAGAAACAACAGTTGGTCATCAGAATTTGGAAGAGAACACATGATAGACTAGCGCAAAATAAAGAACACTTTCATCTGACATCAGCAGTGACGTAAAGAAGAAATGACGTTTGCTTGACAAGTTCCAGGAAGGTTGATTCACATTCTTCTTCTTCTTCTTCTTCGCAGTACGTAGCCACAATCAACTCACTGATTATTATGCCACGGAACCGGGGAGGTTCATCCACATATTCCGGAAGAAATGGCCAGGAGGCCGAATAATAAAGAAAGAGGAGAGAGGACGGACAAAAGGAAAAAACGCCTAGCTTGATGGGAATCTGCAGGGGAGAGGAGGGGGGGGGGGGGGGGGGGGGGGGGGGGGGGGGGGGCTTTGCTTGGTTGTTAGAAAACCTTGATGACCCTGAGTGGGTAGTGGAGGAGTGGGCCCACCAGCCGCAGCAGGTGCAGCAGGCGGGTTGTCCTTTGAGGAACTTTCATACTCCGGCTGCGAAGCTCTCTAGAGTTCTGGCCTCCACTGCGGGTGTTGGCATGTCGTTCCACTACTTGATTGTTCGTGTAAAAAAAAGAGCTTTGACGGTACTGCGTCCGACACCGGGGGGTGAGGAGCTGTTGTGAATTACCCCTACGTTGCCGCGTGCCGGCCAGCCCGCCTGCCGCCGCTCTGGCTGAGGTATGACTTTGCTCCTGTTCACACTCACCATGCCATTGAGTATTTTATACAGCATGGTGAGTCTGGTGGCCTGTCTGCGTTGCTGCAGTGGATTCCATCTGAGCCTATGTAGCATGTCGGTAACGCTGGCTGTCCTATGTTATCTATCTTCAAGTCATATTCTTCTGACTTCAGATCTAGAATATGTGTAGATCTATTCAAATGACAAACATCTTTTGAGTTGAAGCATGTGTGTCTAACAGAGAAGCGACATCACAACTGATATATTTTAGGCGATATCTGAAGCTGAAGCAACAAAAGAAATAAAAGCAGTTATAAAACTGCACTTTTTAATCAAATCTTATCAGCTTGGTGGTGAGCACACACAGCCTGGCAAAGTGACCAGAAACTCCTTTTCCCCACGAACTACCATACGACCACGGAACAGACGTGCCGAGAGTGATCTTCAGAAACTCACTTTCCCCAGTGAACTACTATGTACCATCGAGCATCAGCCTACATGTCTGCTGGGCAGTTCATTTCTCGCTCCTGTCACGAGCACTATGATACCAATTTTACTCCCCCCCCCCCCCCCCCCCCCCTCCTGCAAGGCGCGGTATCATGCTGAGGGCCCGATCAGCCATGGGACCATGGCTGTCTGGGCCATATTTGTTAGAAATAGTTGGGTGGTTTTTTTTTTAGCTAGAGAGTTGCTTTCCTCAACCTACTACTCCCGCCAGTGCCCCCCCCCCTTATTGGATTTCTTCCGTTGTAACGAATCAAGATCAAGACCAGTCAGTGGACTGTCAACGCCCCCCCCCCCCCCCTCCCCCCCCCCCCCCCCCCCCCCGCCCCCCCCCCCCCCCCCCCCCCCCCCCCCCATCAATGCCCTAATTTTGATGACCTGGCCTGTGTGTGTGCGTGCGCGCGCGCGTTTACGTGTGCCACTTGTCCATGTATTATCACACATATGTATGCAATCATTTAAATCCCATTTTTTGCCTCACACTAAATCTAAAATCATATCTTAGGTTGTATTCTTTTGCAAACTCTTGTGTTATATTCTGCTGTTTTCTCTGTGATTTGTCTGTTTGTGTCTCGTTTCTTGTTTTCTTTTCTTTTTTTAAGTGATGACAGTAAACAAATTACATTATGTGTTATAAAAGGACAATAAAGATTAGTTGACTGATTAAATGATGGTTTGACTGATTGATTGAGATTACTTGAATAATTGACTGTTTGACATAAATTAATTGATATATCTGAGATGCTGATGTCATTCATTGTTTTTTTAATTTTTTTATTGAAGCCACTTGGTATTTGATTGCATGCCAATGTTCAGTAAGAATAATGTTTGCAGGTGAAGCCATTTTCTATGCAGTTGCATTGTTTTTAAATGCATAGGCGTACACCTAATTTGCATTTGTCTGCATACTGTATATACCATGTGTGAATGCATGATTGCATGAACAAACTATACATGGGGTAAAATAGTTTAAACAAATTTTGAACACCACCAATATCATAGACATTGTGATTGTTAAACAATATTTCAGTGGTTATATGTTACTAAACAATATTTCAGTGGTTGACAATAGTTTACTACCTATCTTGTTTAACAATCACAGTCTTTATCATACTCGTGGTGTTAAACAAAAGTACTATGACTAGATTCTTACAGTGTGCATTTTCAATGCATGATATGTCATAGTGCATGAGAACAACAAACATGATTTTTGTGTGTGCATAAATTGATTTTGCTTTCACTGTATGCAGCAAGGATCTTTAATGAATACACCCCCCCGCAATCGTATGGTTTCCTTATGTACCATTACATATTTAATTTATTACAATTGTAACAAAAATCATGAAAACCCCTCGAACAACCCCCCAAATTGTCCCCCCCCCCCCCCCCATGTGTGTGTCCCCCCCGCCCCCCCCCGGCCCAATTATGGTGAAAACAAAGAAATCAAACCCAAGACTTTTTTAAAACGCAATATGTCCCCCCCCCCCTCCCCAATGTCCCCCCCCCACCCCCCCGTCCCTGTCCCTGTCCCCCCCCCCCCCCCCCCGCCCCCAAACCCACCCCCCCCCCCCCCCCCCCCATGTCCCCCCCCCCCCCCCCCCCCTCAACGGGGTGGTGTGGGGTATGGTTAATGTACACGCCCAATTATGGGGTCGTGGACGCGATTCGAAGAAGAATAGAGTGCTTCAATGAAAACAAAAAAGATTTTTTTAAAATGGACGAATTAAAGCTAGTAGGAACTAATAATGAAAACAAAAACAGACAAAGTGATTTTTTTTTTTAATGAATATCAAAATTTTCTCTCTCTTCTTTCATTCAACACACATAAGACTGATCTACTTATAAACAAAATATTTAGTTCAAATCTCTCATTATTTACAATTACACACCCACAACACAGTAAACACATGATGATACCAAATTGCAGGAAAGAGCCGGAAGTCTGATTTTGGCTTTGTTGTTTTTCGAAAATCCTGAATTTTGCAATACTTTCTTGAACGATTATTACCCTGAAATGAGATGGGGAAAAATTGTTTTATTGTTTTAAAAAATGAAAGCTGTCTCTACAATGTATTGCTCTGATTTTATTAATAAAAGTGTACAACAACAAAAACTTTCTGCATTGGGGTTTCACCCCCTGACCCTCACAAACAA
>JAGGCT020004101.1:1157614-1187254 GCA_017654935.2 Phymorhynchus buccinoides
ACCGTACACATTGCAGTCAACACATCAGTTGGAAACTAATAAACATACAAAAAGTTGGTTATGGGGGGAGGGGAGTGTGTGTGTGAGATAAGAGTCAGAAGTAATTGTGGCCTAAAGGTTGTGATGTAGCTTGAACAGGTGGGTCTTGAGAGGCTGATTTGAAACATTGCCAAGGACTTGATATGCCGGATTTCTGCGTGTATACAGGGAGTTCCAAACTGATGTGGCCGAAAAGGAAAAGGAGGTCGCTCACCAAACTTTTTGTTTCTTGTACATAGGAACATCATAGGAGAATTTGTGGAATATCTGAAGATGACCGCATTGCCTGATGGAGCATAGACAAAAGCATGTCAGAAATGTATCTAGGGGCATTTCCAGAGAAAAAAGAATGACATAGAGTGGAAATTTTGAAGTTAATACGTGCTTTGATGGAAAGCCAATTGAGGGATATCAGGAGTGGTTGAACATGATGATACTTAGAGACCTTGAGCTCCAGCAATTTAGGAGGCTGGCGAAAACAAAACAACCCTAAAGAAAGAGGAACTACCCTACAGAGACTATGCTATGACGACCGTACCCACCGGCAAAAAGCCTACGAGATAGACCGATGTGAATGACCTAACGCTAAAAAAAAAAGACATTGGAGGAAAGAAGTAAACGTGAAAAAACCAGTGAAAACTAGCTAGCTAAGGTCCTTAGTCCCTAGACCTGGGAGTCCTGCTGTGCAAAAAAAAAAAAAAAAAAAAAGGCTCTGGTGGCCGGCGCATTCCTCCCAGGGACACCACTTTTGTGGCTCGTCCTACGGCCCTAGCACTAGGCAGTCGAATAACACATCGTACTGCAAAACAAATGAAAAAAACAAAACCTTAGAACCCTATTTATGTTCACATAGATAGATCCAACGACGTGTAGTGAAGAGCAGAAGGAGACGTCGTTGGTGGAGGCAGAAGCAGAAGACAGTCGTAGAAGAAGTGATCCCAAGTCCTCCTCGAAACCCAAGTTCGGAGCAAGCTCAACGAAAGATGTCGTGCGGCGGGGCTGGCAGAAGAGGCCCAAAGAATGGAAGTGGTGTCCACTCCTCTGTCAGTCAACCGCCGTACTTGTAATGTAGTGAAGATCGTATTCTTTCCTTCTCTCTGTATGGCTCTCTCTCAGCAAGGCAACCTCTCAGCTCAGCAGTTGATCACGAAGTGATGATGATGAAAATGTGTCATTATTTAATATGGTGCGACGCTTTTGAGCTCTATTTAACCAATCAGAAAGCTCGTAGCTGACACGTGACTTTAGCTGACATCTTGGAAAAATCCTGGCCACTCCATTTTGTGGCTAGGCGTTGACGACAAAGGACGTAGCTCTACGTTTCTACATTTTTGTGTGTGATTCTTTGTGCTTTGTATTAAAAAAAAATGGCTAAGGAGTTGATGATGGAGCGTGCTGAACAAGAATACGTGGCGCATTCTATTTCTAACAAATGCTTCGATCTGTTGATGGTTTAACAATTCGTTTAAACGATCATAAGCAGATTTTTTTTTAAAGGTTAGGTGTTCCTGATAGACGCGGCATCACGTTGGGGATCCATAGGGAGAACTGACTGGCTGGGTCACTAAACTAGTTTTAGGATATTTTTGCTTAATCCCCGCCACCCTAAATTTTAAAAAAAAAACTCGCTCAGCTAATCTTAGGGTAACTCGCCATTGTCTGATCCCAAGTTCAGGGGCTTAACTTCTTCACTGTTAACCTAGGAGTAACACTCATAACCTTTCCTAGGACAGTGAGGGAGTTAAGAAGTAGGAGGGCACTAATTAAGATGAGCTGAGCGAGGGTTTTTTATTCTTATTCTTTAACTAATAACCTACAAAATGTTCTTACTAAACTAACAGTATAAGTTGCTAAACTAGATTGTTATAAGGCATGATAAAAATAGCAAGTAGCCAGCTGGTGATGGCTTGACATAATATTGATTGGTTAGGGTGCGTCAGGTTGTATTGGCTAGGCTTGGTTCGGCTGGCTGGCTGGATCAGAAAACTAGGACAAACACTCTTCCGAGGAGTACTTGATACAGTTACAATGACCTTTTACCACAGACGACAGTCATAACTAGGACAAACACTCTTGGCAGGAGTACTTGATACAGTTACAATGACCTATTACCCCAGACAGTAGTCATAACTGTATCAAGTACTCCTGACAGGAGTGTTTGGCATACTTTTACAAGCCCTCCCCGGCAATCAGTCTAGCCCTGCTAAAATAAAGGCAATAGACTGTTTGCACCCTTCCCTCTTTCACACGCATGCACACGCATGCACACACACACGCACTCACACACACACACACACACACACACACACACACACACACACACGCATGCACACGCACACACGCACTCACACGCGCACACACGCACACACGCACGCACACACTCACACACACACACACGCACGCATGCACACACGCACGCATGCACACACACACACACACGCTCGCTCGCACGCATACAGCCATAGCCCCCGTTCATAATAAAGGCAAAGAGGCTGTATGCACACAACAACTTGTTAGTATCTTGTGTTGTTCTTCATTAAGTTATTATTCAAGTTCTTATTAAGTTCTAACTCAAGGCATCTTCAAGTCACTGTCAAGTCACCTCAAGTCACTTCAAGTTCTTACTCAAGAAACTCATCAGTACTTATTCAAGTTATTATTATGTTACTAATTAAGTTATTATTAAGTTACTTATTAAGTTATTATTGCATCATAAATGGATCACTGTCAGATTTTAAACCTTTGTGTTCTGACTGTACTGGTGTGTCTGTTACTTTCTCTATTTGTTCTGTTTGTATATGTACTCGTTTTCCTGGCACTGTTAGCATATATCTTTTATATATTATATTATAAGCCAGATAACCAACACCCAGACCACCCAGAATGAACAGAATAGATGTATTAACCATTTGATTGTCTTCTCTTTCTAACTGCGGAGCCGTATGACCATGCGCTACTGGCTTGTCTGCTTCATCATTTTTAGTCAGCAGGTTATGTTTTGCCTTTTCATTGATCTTTTTCTGACGGTTCCACTCTGCTAACCGTTTACCAGCTTGAATACGCCCCTCATTTTTAGTCACATGACGTGTTTCAACCCCGGGCCCTGGTTCACTGGTGCTTCCTGATTCGTTTGATTCTGTTCTGCATTCTCTGCCACGTCCATTTTTAATAGCAATAAAATCTATATGATTAAAAGTAATTAACCCCATGACAACTGGTGATAGAAGCCCGCCAAACCTATAATAGAGGTCACATCCGAGAGACTCTAACGACTTTGTTAATACTGGATCTTGTGATAAATCATACATTAAATCTATATGATTAAAAGTAATTAACCCCATGACAACGGGTGATAGAAGCCCGCCAAACCTATAATAGAGGTCACATCCGAGAGACTCTAATGACTTTGTTAATACTGGATCTTGTGATAAATCATACATTAAATCTATATGATTAAAAGTAATTAACCCCATGACAACGGGTGATAGAAGCCCGCCAAACCTATAATAGAGGTCACATCCGAGAGACTCTAATGACTTTGTTAATACTGGATCAGGATTAAATCATACATTAAATCTATGATTAAAAGTAATTAACCCCATGACAACGGGTGATAGAAGCCCGCCAAACCTATAATAGAGGTCACATCCGAGAGACTCTAATGACTTTGTTAATACTGGATCTTGTGATAAATCATACATTAAATCTATATTATTAAAAGTAATTAACCCCATGACAACGGGTGATAGAAGCCCACCAAACCTATAATAGAGGTCACATCCGAGAGACTCTAACGACTTTGTTAATACTGGATCTTGTGATAAATCATACATTAAATCTATATGATTAAAAGTAATTAACCCCATGACAACGGGTGATAGAAGCCTGCAAACCTATAATAGAGGTCACATCCCAGAGACTCTAATGACTTTGTTAATACTGGATCTTGACTTAAATCATACATTAAATCTATATGATTAAAAGTAATTAACCCCATGACAACGGGTGATAGAAGCCCGCCAAACCTATAATAGAGGTCACATCCCAGAGACTCTAATGACTTTGTTAATACTGGATCTTGTGATAAATCATACATTAAATCTATATGATTAAAAGTAATTAACCCCATGACAACGGGTGATAGAAGCCTGCAAACCTATAATAGAGGTCACATCCCAGAGACTCTAATGACTTTGTTAATACTGGATCTTGTGATAAATCATACATTAAATCTATATGATTAAAAGTAATTAACCCCATGACAACGGGTGATAGAAGCCCGCCAAACCTATAAAAAAGATCACAACTAAGAGACTCTAACGACTTTGTTAAAACAGGATCTTGACTTAAATCATACATTAAATCTATATGATTAAAAGTAATTAACCCCATGACAACGGGTGATAGAAGCCCACCAAACCTATAAAAAAGAGATCACAACTAGAGACTCTAACGACTTTAATTAAAACAGGATCTTGATTAAATCATACATTAAATCTATATGATTAAAAGTAATTAACCCCATGACAACGGGTGATAGAAGCCCACCAAACCTATAATAAAGATCACATCCGAGAGACTCTAATGACTTTGTTAATACTGGATCTTGACTTAAATCATACATTAAATCTATATGATTAAAAGTAATTAAACCCATAACAACTGGTGATAGAAGCCCACCAAACCTATAATAAAGGTCACATCCGAGAGACTCTAATGACTTTGTTAATACTGGATCTTGTGATAAATCATACATTAAATCTATATGATTAAAAGTAATTAACCCCATGACAACTGGTGATAGAAGCCCGCCAAACCTATAATAAAGGTCACATCCGAGAGACTCTAATGACTTTGTTAATACAGGATCATGACTTAAATCATACATTAAATCTATATGATTAAAAGTAATTAACCCATGACAACGGGTGATAGAAGCCCACCAAACCTATAATAAAGGATCACAACTAAGAGACTCTAACGATTTAGTTAAAACAGGATCTTGACTTAAATCATACATTAAATCTATATGATTAAAAGTAATTAACCCCATGACAGCGGGTGATAGAAGCCCACCAAACCAATAATAGAGGTCACATCCCAGAGACTCTAATGACTTTGTTAATACTGGATCTTGACTTAAATCATACATTAAATCTATATGATTAAAAGTAATTAACCCCATGACAACGGGTGATAGAAGCCCACCAAACCTATAATAAAGATCACATCCAAGAGACTCTAATGACTTTGTTAATACTGGATCTTGTGATAAATCATACATTAAATCTATATGATTAAAAGTAATTAACCCCATGACAACGGGTGATAGAAGCCCACCAAACCTATAATAGAAGATCACATCCGAGAGACTCTAATGACTTTGTTAATACTGGATCATGACTTAAATCATACATTAAATCTATGATTAAAAGTAATTAACCCCATGACAACGGGTGATAGAAGCCCACCAAACCTATAATAAAGAGTCACATCCGAGAGACTCTAATGACTTTGTTAATACTGGATCTTGTGATAAATCATACATTAAATCTATATGATTAAAATTTTTCTAATTAACCCCATGACAACTGGTGATAGAAGCCCACCAAACCTATAATAGAGGTCACATCCGAGAGACTCTAACGACTTTGTTAATACTGGATCTTGTGATAAATCATACATTAAATCTATATGATTAAAAGTAATTAACCCCATGACAACTGGTGATAGAAGCCCGCAAATCTATAATAGAGGTCACATCCGAGAGACTCTAATGACTTTGTTAATACTGGATCTTGTGATAAATCATACATTAAATCTATATGATTAAAAGTAATTAACCCCATGACAACGGGTGATAGAAGCCCACCAAACCTATAATAGAGGTCACATCCGAGAGACTCTAATGACTTTGTTAATACTGGATCTTGTGATAAATCATACATTAAATCTATATGATTAAAAGTAATTAACCCCATGACAACGGGTGATAGAAGCCCACCAAACCTATAATAGAGGTCACATCCGAGAGACTCTAATGACTTTGTTAATACTGGATCTTGTGATAAATCATACATTAAATCTATATGATTAAAAGTAATTAACCCCATGACAACGGGTGATAGAAGCCCACCAAACCTATAATAGAGGTCACATCCGAGAGACTCTAATGACTTTGTTAATACTGGATCTTGTGATAAATCATACATTAAATCTATATGATTAAAAGTAATTAACCCCATGACAACGGGTGATAGAAGCCCACCAAACCTATAATAGAGGTCACATCCGAGAGACTCTAATGACTTTGTTAATACTGGATCATGACTTAAATCATACATTAAATCTATATGATTAAAAGTAATTAACCCCATGACAACGGGTGATAGAAGCCCACCAAACCTATAATAGAGGTCACATCCGAGAGACTCTAACGACTTTGTTAATACTGGATCTTGACTTAAATCATACATTAAATCTATATGATTAAAAGTAATTAACCCCATGACAACGGGTGATAGAAGCCCACCAAACCTATAATAGAGGTCACATCCGAGAGACTCTAACGACTTTGTTAATACTGGATCTTGTCTTAAATCATACATTAAATCTATATGATTAAAAGTAATTAACCCCATGACAACGGGTGATAGAAGCCCACCAAACCTATAATAGAGGTCACATCCGAGAGACTCTAATGACTTTGTTAATACTGGATCATGACTTAAATCATACATTAAATCTATATGATTAAAAGTAATTAACCCCATGACAACGGGTGATAGAAGCCCGCCAAACCTATAATAGAGGTCACATCCGAGAGACTCTAATGACTTTGTTAATACTGGATCATGACTTAAATCATACATTAAATCTATATGATTAAAAGTAATTAACCCCATGACAACGGGTGATAGAAGCCCGCCAAACCTATAATAGAGGTCACATCCGAGAGACTCTAATGACTTTGTTAATACTGGATCATGACTTAAATCATACATTAAATCTATATGATTAAAAGTAATTAACCCCATGACAACGGGTGATAGAAGCCCGCCAAACCTATAATAGAGGTCACATCCGAGAGACTCTAATGACTTTGTTAATACTGGATCATGACTTAAATCATACATTAAATCTATATGATTAAAAGTAATTAACCCCATGACAACTGGTGATAGAAGCCCGCCAAACCTATAATAGAGGTCACATCCGAGAGACTCTAATGACTTTGTTAATACTGGATCTTGACTTAAATCATACATTAAATCTATATGATTAAAAGTAATTAACCCCATGACAACGGGTGATAGAAGCCCGCCAAACCTATAATAGAGGTCACATCCGAGAGACTCTAATGACTTTGTTAATACTGGATCTTGTGATAAATCATACATTAAATCTATATGATTAAAAGTAATTAACCCCATGACAACGGGTGATAGAAGCCCGCCAAACCTATAATAGAGGTCACATCCGAGAGACTCTAATGACTTTGTTAATACTGGATCTTGTGATAAATCATACATTAAATCTATATGATTAAAAGTAATTAACCCCATGACAACGGGTGATAGAAGCCCGCCAAACCTATAATAGAGGTCACATCCCAGAGACTCTAATGACTTTGTTAATACTGGATCTTGTGATAAATCATACATTAAATCTATATGATTAAAAGTAATTAACCCCATGACAACGGGTGATAGAAGCCCGCCAAACCTATAATAGAGGTCACATCCGAGAGACTCTAATGACTTTGTTAATACTGGATCTTGTGATAAATCATACATTAAATCTATATGATTAAAAGTAATTAACCCCATGACAACGGGTGATAGAAGCCCGCCAAACCTATAATAGAGGTCACATCCAAGAGACTCTAACGACTTTGTTAATACTGGATCATGACTTAAATCATACATTAAATCTATATGATTAAAAGTAATTAAACCCATAACAACTGGTGATAGAAGCCCACCAAACCTATAATAAAGATCACATCCGAGAGACTCTAATGACTTTGTTAATACTGGATCTTGACTTAAATCATACATTAAATCTATATGATTAAAAGTAATTAACCCCATGACAACGGGTGATAGAAGCCCACCAAACCTATAATAGAGGTCACATCCGAGAGACTCTAACGACTTTGTTAATACTGGATCTTGTCTTAAATCATACATTAAATCTATATGATTAAAAGTAATTAACCCCATGACAACGGGTGATAGAAGCCCACCAAACCTATAATAGAGGTCACATCCCAGAGACTCTAATGACTTTGTTAATACTGGATCATGACTTAAATCATACATTAAATCTATATGATTAAAAGTAATTAACCCCATGACAACGGGTGATAGAAGCCCGCAAATCTATAATAGAGGTCACATCCAAGAGACTCTAACGACTTTGTTAATACTGGATCTTGTCTTAAATCATACATTAAATCTATATGATTAAAAGTAATTAACCCCATGACAACGGGTGATAGAAGCCCGCCAAACCTATAATAAAGATCACATCCGAGAGACTCTAATGACTTTGTTAATACTGGATCTTGTGATAAATCATACATTAAATCTATATGATTAAAAGTAATTAACCCCATGACAACGGGTGATAGAAGCCCGCCAAACCTATAATAGAGGTCACATCCGAGAGACTCTAATGACTTTGTTAATACTGGATCTTGACTTAAATCATACATTAAATCTATATGATTAAAAGTAATTAACCCCATGACAACGGGTGATAGAAGCCCGCCAAACCTATAATAGAGGTCACATCCGAGAGACTCTAATGACTTTGTTAATACTGGATCTTGACTTAAATCATACATTAAATCTATATGATTAAAAGTAATTAACCCCATGACAACGGGTGATAGAAGCCCGCCAAACCTATAATAGAGGTCACATCCGAGAGACTCTAATGACTTTGTTAATACTGGATCTTGACTTAAATCATACATTAAATCTATATGATTAAAAGTAATTAACCCCATGACAACTGGTGATAGAAGCCCACCAAACCTATAATAGAGGTCACATCCGAGAGACTCTAACGACTTTGTTAATACTGGATCTTGACTTAAATCATACATTAAATCTATATGATTAAAAGTAATTAACCCCATGACAACGGGTGATAGAAGCCCGCCAAACCTATAATAGAGGTCACATCCCAGAGACTCTAATGACTTTGTAAATACTGGATCATGACTTAAATCATACATTAAATCTATATGATTAAAAGTAATTAACCCCATGACAACTGGCGAAAGAAGCCCACCAAACCTATAATAAAGATCACATCCGAGAGACTCTAATGACTTTGTTAATACTGGATCTTGTGATAAATCATACATTAAATCTATATGATTAAAAGTAATTAACCCCATGACAACGGGTGATAGAAGCCCGCCAAACCTATAATAGAGGTCACATCCGAGAGACTCTAACGACTTTGTTAATACTGGATCTTGTGATAAATCATACATTAAATCTATATGATTAAAAGTAATTAACCCCATGACAACTGGTGATAGAAGCCCACCAAACCTATAATAAAGGTCACATCCGAGAGACTCTAATGACTTTGTTAATACTGGATCATGACTTAAATCATACATTAAATCTATATGATTAAAAGTAATTAACCCCATGACAACGGGTGATAGAAGCCCACCAAACCTATAATAGAGGTCACATCCAAGAGACTCTAACGACTTTGTTAATACTGGATCTTGACTTAAATCATACATTAAATCTATATGATTAAAAGTAATTAACCCCATGACAACGGGTGATAGAAGCCCGCCAAACCTATAATAGAGGTCACATCCAAGAGACTCTAACGACTTTGTTAATACTGGATCTTGACTTAAATCATACATTAAATCTATATGATTAAAAGTAATTAACCCCATGACAACGGGTGATAGAAGCCCACCAAACCTATAATAAAGATCACATCCCAGAGACTCTAATGACTTTGTTAATACTGGATCTTGACTTAAATCATACATTAAATCTATATGATTAAAAGTAATTAACCCCATGACAACGGGTGATAGAAGCCCGCCAAACCTATAATAGAGGTCACATCCGAGAGCCTCTAACGACTTTGTTAATACTGGATCTTGTGATAAATCATACATTAAATCTTGTTCAGAATCAACAGGAACGAATTGACTAACTAACTTAGAGTACAAACTTAGTACCGTCTGGCCGATGCTTTTAGCCATTTTAGATCCTAACTGCGCTTCATATCTGCTGTAGTACTTTCCAATGTCGACATGCAACATCTGTTGTATCTGTTCTATACTGAGTTCTGTCCCTAGGTATTGCTTCGTCTTTCCACACGCAGCGAGAGAATACAACCTTTCTTTTTTAGTTGCATCATAATCATACACCACCACATCAGGTTCCTTTTCATGTAGAAGATCGTCACAATTCATTTTAGTTGATTTTATTTTTTATTTTACAAAACAAAACATGAGTGCTGAAAAAACTGTTATTAACCTTATCTATCACTCTTCTCTGATCGGGGGGTTTACCGTGATGTACACAATGCTTGGTAAGAAGATATTGAAAATGAAGGCAGCGGACCTTGGAAAACTAGACCTAGAAGACTCTGCTAAATTAATAGCAATAATTACAGCTTCAATCGCAACAAAAGACTTTCTTGAATAAACAAGGTATAATTCCTGAAAATATAAATATGTAAAATAAAATGGCCTCACTCGCGATGGTGATTGGTGGAGCTGTCGTCAATGCGCTGGCATTTTCAGGCAGCAATTACATGTTCAGTAAACTTCATACTAATGACCAGCAAAGACACAACAAAGCAATGGAGCAATTAGTCAAAGCACAAGACACCTACGAAAAACAAAGACTCGCTCAGTTAGATTTTATTAACAACAAACTGAAACAACAAGGTCATGCAGCATACACTTTCAGAAACGTTGATGATGCGATTAAGGAATACTACTTAGTGACGGGTGAACAATTAGTTCAGTCGCCACCACCAAAATTCAGCGACTTTTATCGGCTAACAGAACAACAAAAGGTGCAAGAGATAGCCTTCATTGTAGTTGGCATGACAATCGTATATGTCATTGCAAAAAACATACAGTATTAAAATGGATCTTGCGAAAATCTATTATTCGCCAAAAGGATATTGGAGAGGTTTGACAGCTGTTAAAAAACTTAGTGAGACTGCTGGTGTCAGTGAGCAGAAAGCTAAAGAGTGGCTCTCTAAACAAGCCATATGGCAGATCTATTTACCAGCACCCAAAAGAATAATCAGACCACACTTCGTTAACACAACACCTAATGACACTCATCAAATGGACATTTTATATTTACCTCATGATACAATCAGAAGAAAGAGGTTTAAATACACGCTGACGGTTATTGACATTGCGTCAAGGTATAAAGATGCTGAACCACTGACACAAAAAAGTGCTACTGCGGTTGCTGTGGCTTTACAGGAAATCTACAGACGAGGCCCATTAACCTATCCTCGTATGATGCAAATTGATGAAGGGAAAGAATTCAAAGGCCAGGTGAATCAGTTACTGTTAAAGCACAGAGTCAAAATTAGAAGAGGCATTCCAGGCGTTCACAGATCCCAGGCATTAGTTGAAAACTTTAACAAACAATTGTCGGAAAGACTTTTCTCTTACCAATACCACAGGGAGCTCCTTGACAATACTAGAAACACTGAATGGGTCAGAAGACTGTCCTCAGTTTTGCGCGCAATGAATAATGAAGAATCCAAAGTCACAGGACTGAAACCTGTTAAGGCAATACAAAAGAGAACAATCAATGTGGACTTGAATCCAACCACCGGTAACAAACTATTATCCTTCGCATTGAAATACAGGTATCTTTATGCTCTCGGGGAAGCCGAAGGAGACACTCGCATTAGAGCGACAGACCCGATCTGGAGCATCGATCCGTACGAAATAAAAAGAGTAGTAGAGATGGCTCCTCCTGTCTATTATTTACGAGAAACTGACACAACAAAACGACCGGCTCCACAAAGAGCCTTTGTTAAAGAAGAACTGCAGATAATCCCCGGCAAACACAGTTCCAATAATTGGGGTGTTTTTTTAAAGATGCGAGATAAAATGGAAGCTCAAACTCAACCTCAAACTCAATGCTTCAACCCTTTTGCACCACAGACAAAAGTAGATGTATTAGGGTGCGATATATCTAGGTTAAGAGGAATGTTACTATTTGGTAATGTTGATGAGAGACAACAGGCACAAGAAGAACTAAATCATAAATGGAAAGAATATGAACATGAACAAATGTTACTGAGAATAAATGCACGTAAAAGACCTATCGATTCTGATTCCGACTCATCAATCAAGAAGAAAAAAAAAGACTCTGAAGCTAAAATGCAAGCATTAATGAATTCATATGCTGAGTTATTCCGCCGATTTATGCCTAATAAAGCAGCATATTTTCAAAAAAACCTATGTCAGTTAGATATGATGACGATACGTTGTTTTATGGATAACTCGTTAAAGAGAGAATTTGAAACCTGTCCGGAGGTGCAAGAACTTGATAATGAATTATTAGAGTTGGCAATGGAAATTTCAGAACGACTCAATAGTCTTTACCCTCAGCATAAGATTGACTGTTGTTGTTGATTGTAGTAGTTGATTTACTTCATGAACTATGTAATTTCACAAACATTTATACTGTGTAGGACAATCCGTTTTCATCACTAGTTTACTGTACAATTTTTTTTTTAGTTTTTGTTTGATTAGATCCCTCTCATCTTTCGACTCAATCACATTATTCTCATCTAAACAATCGTCAAAACTAGATTTGTCTTTGGTGTAAAACAAAACCACTGTCTTTAATTGCTCCCTGAAGTCCTTTAAAACTGAGTTGTATTTCTGCGTTAAAATCCACACGCTGATCCCTGCGTGGCGACCGCTGAACGCTAACTTGGCTAAGGTGTTTCTTTTCTTCACTATGTCCTTTTCAGCCGAGCAGTCGTCAATTATAAACAGCGTTGGCGTTCCTTCGAATAATCTATAAAAATACTCCAAGCACTCATTCACTTTGTCACCGGGATCAACCAGATAGATCTCATCGTCCGACCATATGAATTACCTTTCCTTGTATGCTTTGTTGTACTTCAAGGTAGTGCACAGAACTACTATGTGATCAAAATGATGACGATACACTGTTTGCAACAGATCCAACACGAATATTGTGTTCCCGCAACCAGTCATACCACAGAACAAACAGCAGTGAGGTTCCATTGTAAGGAAATTAAGATCAGTCTTCAGACACATTATTTTAATACATGACATCTTTTAATCTGTTGTTTTCAATATTCAGCTGCGCGTCGCACACTAAATATACATACATATAAATGCTATCAACATTGCCGTCCTCAGCTTCCTTGTGCATCTGAATGTTGATCCCGCCTGATCCTTCACCCACTGTTCTTCCACTGCCATGAAGTTTGTTGTCATCAGTTGTTCTAAGGTCAAGCCACAAGCCAAACTTGAAAGAGAAATATTCTTCAAGCCTGACATCATGAAGATGCAGGTCTTTGCAAACCCGATCAACAACCGGATCTCTCTGCATGCCGGCCCCACCAAACAGCTTTCGCATTTCATCAAACTGCTGATAACCTAACAAAGCGCTGGCATAGACTTGATTCGGTTGTCCCTCTATAACAGCTGTCAGTTTACTTATCTTAGGATTATAATACCTCTCACTTACTCTCTCATAAAAGGATTTCTTTGGGTCTTCAAACAGTAACAGAATCCCCTTCAGCGATCTTGCGGATACATTTAAATCTATATTCCAAACTGAGTCAGACTTCTTCTTCACTATCATGCTGTGATGTAAAATTCTGTCGTAGTATATCGCTAATCATGACTGGTACTGCTGCGAGATCAACCGTGCTAGTTCTTGGTGCCGGACAACATCAAACTCCAATGAGATGTCCGAGATGATGTACTTCGCATCAGTATCTGAAGATTTGATAACACGGCTGTACTCATTAAAAGTTAGTTCGTACATGAGTCTGTCTTGTAAAGCCCCCTGATAATACGGGGAGTGAGCATTAAGTAGTTCAAAGTCGAGAGGTATGCAAAAGCGGGTACCATAAATTTGTGCGACCAGAGCCTCCTTATTGTTATCCTCTTTGTCTCCAGCATCCACTCTATGTTTAAGCCCGTTGTCTCCTTGTATCCCCTGATAAATCCTGTCTTTTCTTTCGTTCTCTGTCAGCCACAGATCGCTATAGAGCATGAAGACATCCGCGTTATCCAATGACATTACCTCCCTCCCTTCAAGTTTAATAGTAATCTTCTTGATGATAGCTCTACCGAGATTAGCGACAACAGTTCTGTTCGGGTCCGCCTCTGACACGAGTTCTATTTGAAATGCAAGACGAGCCGTGCCTGGCACAATTACTTCGTTACTCCCAAGACTCGGGAATCTTACTGATAATTGTTGTCTTTGATCAATAGTTGAAGGATTGTTGCTTATTACGATACTCTGCCTGATTCCTTTAACTCCAAGCGGTTCTTTTAACCGTCTGTACGGATCAAGAATTGTTCCATATGATTGCGACATCTTTTTAAGAATCTAAAATAAAAACTTAATTATAATATGGCTAGTGTAGAAGGTGACTACAGCAATGATTATGATGTCTTTGAACTCGGAGATGACATGAGTGAGATACCTTTATTTTCCCGCCGACACCAATCTCTAAGACAGGAACTAACGGAAAGTAAAGTAAGATCATTTTATAAAAGTATAGGACAAGATCCACCTGTAGTTTTGGATCCCAATGACTTTGAAGTAGATAAAGACAACCATCTATATGCGAAGGGCGAAGATGGACCTGTCCGACTTACAACCAAACCAGACCCCTCAAAGTTTTTAAAAAAGAGTACAGTTCGTAACAGGCTCAGTGTTAGTGATCAAAGACGATTCAATTTCGATTCAAACACGGGCTTATGAACAGAAGCTGTTTCCCGCCTTCAAAACACACTACAAGAACTACCTACTGATTCCCAACTTAAATCGATTCCCCTCAGAGACTTAAGCGCAGCTGCGGATGACATCATAGAAATGGAAACCAGTTTTATAACTTTCGAAGATGGAGAAACACAATTGAAAACATTACACGACCCTCCATTACCTATGAGGGAATTAATAGCTCTCAACGAATCCCTGAAATCTATCAGAGGCGAGTTGACGAACAATGTAGCAAAGCTAAGCGAACTTGATGCTCACATCGACAGAGAAAAACAAAAGTTGGCCGAAGCGGACGACAACAACATGGGGCAAGATGTAAAAGACAGAATCTTACAAAGACTAAATGATCTTCAACAAGAGAGAGCGGCAAGGTTAGAAGTGTTGTCAAGTAACCGCGAACAGTTATGCACGCAAGTGAGCAGAATAAAGGAGACCATCCAAAGAATGTTATATGAAAACACAACGCTAGCTGAACGAATAAGAACATTATTTAGAGAGCAAGGAGTCACGATAGCCAGTGTCATGACAGCTGTGGGGTTCGCAATTTCTACTTTAGTGGTAGCTTTAACTGGTGGATCATCACCGCCACTGCCACCACGACCAACACCACCATATGACAAGAACTGGATCAAAAGACAGCTGGAGCATTTACACCGTCTGTTAAGAAAGCTAGCTGAGAAAGCACTGGATGCATTGCCTGGTGTATTAGGCGCAGTTGTTAGTTGGCTTTTTTCAGCTGCAGGTAAAGTAGTTGGATTCATGGCTGAGCGTTTATGGGCATTACTAGTTTTAGTTGTAGGATTACTATTTAGTAAAATAAACTAAGCCGGCTACGGTCAGAAAAATAACTAATGCTGTTTTTTCGTATTCGTGAGAATCATCATCATCAGCGATGCCGCTGTGGTTCATAGTGACTATTGCAGGGATCGGATGGTGTAGTCTGTGTATAATCGATGGTGTAGTTACATTAGAATTCACTTCTTTGTTCTTACCAATATTTTGGATGTCCCCAGATACAAGGATTTCGTTGTTGTAGTTTACAATCGTTCCTATTTGAAGTCTGAGATCAGAGGGCAGCATGTAGAGTCCACTGCCGACAGCAAAGTCTACTTTGGATCTCGCATATCTCAAAACGTTCTGATACCTTTTGATGCTTGCTGGGAGGTCAACAGCAGAATTGATTGCATCTTCTAGATTAACTAAGTACTGTTTCTGCGCATCAAACCCGGTAGAAGAATCCATGATGTCTGACCTCACTTGCACTTGTGATCCCAGCAAACACCAGACATAAGTGCGAATAGAATCATTGATTCGTTCTATCCCGGCTTTAGTCAGTCCTTCAGAAGTATCAAGAATGAAAGTTGACCACGCATGTTTATGTTCTTGCTCTATAGATCCCAGACGAACTGTTGTGCCTGAAGAGAAAGATGTG
This sequence comes from Phymorhynchus buccinoides, assembly GCA_017654935.2. Lineage (NCBI taxonomy): Eukaryota > Metazoa > Mollusca > Gastropoda > Neogastropoda > Raphitomidae > Phymorhynchus > Phymorhynchus buccinoides. The sequence continues at coordinate 1,174,124 of JAGGCT020004101.1, forward strand.
TTAGGCGGATTCCAGTCATAGTTATATTTTCTGTGAGTACCCCAAAAGTACAGAGTCCCAAGCCCATGATTGTGATCTAACTTTTGTCTGAAGTCTGATTGAGGGTTAATGTTAAATTCATAACAGATCCGTTCAAAAGCTTTCATCGAGATTCTGTTGTTGAATGGATTGAATGTTTTGTCATGCGGTAATGGTGCCTGCAGCTCAGACAGAATGCGTCTGAACGTGTAATAGAAATGAAATTGATAAACTGCTTTCACCAAGAGATCAGGATGATTTAAGTGATCAGTGTATGACACACCACAGCCGGTTGTTGCGCAGAACACGGCAAAGTTTAACTGGTTTTGATAGTACTGTATCGGATGAGTAAACCATGCTTTGACAATGAGGTCTTGTTTGATGGCGGGATTTAAATAACGGTCTAATGGATTACTCACTTTAACCTGAAAGGAATCAAGCCCCACTGCAACAACAAGATTGTCAACATCTATAGTTTTGGGGTCATAAGATCCAACTGCATATATTTAAACGCATTCATTTTATACTATTTAACAAAATGTTTATTTGCATAACTGATCAAGATGAGCCAGTAAACTTACCGCGTCCTATTGAAAACCACGGTGGACTCAAAGTTGCGCTCTGTGAAGTATTCTATAAAGTCAAGTGGTTCAACGTAAGCGAATCCTTAGAAAATAACTGGATAAAAAAATTTGATACCCACGGACAACTAATCAGTGAACTAACTATACCGCATGGTTATTACGGTCATTGCTCACTAAAAGAAATACTAAGCAAGTTAGACATAACTTTAAAACTTAACGAGGGAAATTTGACAGTATTTGACAGTAACGTTAACCTTCAGCAAGCACGAAAGCGCGCGTTACTACTTTCCAAAAGGACTGGCAAAAATGTTAGGGTTTACAACTAACGGTAAGGTCGACTACACATTTGACCTCTCGCAAAACAACGACAACGACTTTGAAGGAGACAACTCTGTTGAACTTGCTGTACATTCATTATTGTATTTTCATTTAGATATCCTGAGCACAGATGAGAACTTATTCGATGGTCGGGGATCTACAGTGTTAAGAGTTCTCCCGTCGGGGCAAACAGCGTACTGTGATTATGAAATAATAACATTTCCAAACTTACAGTTTAAGGAATTAATGTCGGGGCGTCATCATTCGTTGAAGATCAGAATAACTGACCAGCAAGGTAAAGACGTTCAATGCAGCAGTCTGCATGCGTTGTTAGAAATAAAATAATTGTAGATATAAAACATAATGTCACGTGGACCAGATCAACCGGTTATGCTTGATCCTGTTAGATGCACAACTTTAGAATTGAAGGACCTAGCAGACACAGAAGACTTCGATCTGAATGGAGAGATAGGAGCACTGTATGGATTTGAGTACACAAAAGATGGCTATTATAAACGCGCAGAAGTAAGTGATAAAAAGATTCCTAAACTAGAGCAACTGCGTAATGTAGTGGCTGACAATGTTGGTCAGTTTGAATATAAAGTTGTTAAGAAAAGGGATAACAAATGGCACCTAGTTCCATTCGTTGATTGGGAAATTAAGTTTGAATTTTTGAGTCCGTTTACATTCTTTGACAATAGCAATCACTTTCGTAAATCATTTAATGCAGGACCGTTGCATATTAGTCTTATCCCCCAATCCAACAGCAGAAGAGAAATAGCAATCAAACCTTATAAAAAGAGACAGTACATACTGCACAGAAAAAAGACAGTGACAAAAGATGCAGCCACGCAATTAGAGTTCATTCCCTCAATGGTTTTAGCAGATGAATTTACTATGATGTTTGAGCTTTCTGTTAGAGCAGATGATCCTAACACTCCACCTGATGGTGTTAGCGATATTCTAATGAAAGGGATTCACATTTCTTGGCGAAACTTGGAGGTTGAAACACTGAGGTGTAGTATTGTTATTCAAAACAGTGGCGAACAAATTAGGGCTGTGTCGACCAGTAATAAAGTTACATTAAATGTTGATCCAAACAATCTCAAAGAATTAACTTCCATCAACCTTACTAATTTAGATCTCATTGGGTTTTGAAAGCGTTTTATCTGAAGATCTTCTCCACATAATAGCCACAATAAATTAAATAACATTTTTGTAAAATATATAAAACCATGTCCGTAAAAACATATCCAAAGATACCCATAGAAGTGCCAGAACCCGAGACTGTGAGTCCCGAAGCCCAAAAGTTCAGACTGTCAGAACTCACGGCAATACAAAGAGAACTAGAGAAAGACCTTACCCATTATAACAGAACTAAGCGGAAGTATTCTTCCATCTTTAATGCCGCAACGTACGTGAACACCGGGTCTGCTTCCATCAGCGCGCTTGCTGCATGATGTTCTGTAGGATTGTTAGCCACAGGAGTCGGATCACCAGTAGCCTTACCGTTAAGCGTTGTATCATTATCTCTAGGTTTATTTTCAGTCGCAACATCCGCCTTCAGCAAAAAAGTAAAAATCAAACTACTAAAGCATACAGCCATGGTCCAGTTGATACAGGCTAAGCTCAGTTCATTCAGATTGATCATCAGTAAAGCTTTACGGGACTGTCAAATCACAGATGAAGAGTTTAACCAACTGCAAGCAGATTACAATGACTACAAAATGCAGAAGTTTGAACTTCAAAAAAAGTCGAGAGCGGCATTCTCTAAACCGCAAGACATAGAAGCGATAAAAAAAAAATGCGAAAAAAAAGTAAGCGAAACATTAAGGTGTGCTCTAGGGAAATAACATACAGATCACCGAAGGGTGTTTACAGCATAACTTGTGATAGCAAGATTAGAAAGTCTAGTGATTATGACTACGATTAAGATCACACAACAGAGCAGTTGGTTTTCCAGTGACCCACAGCATAGGAAAACTCCGGAGATTCAAACACCCGTTTTGTATTGGTGGAGTCGAGCGACTTCTTGTTTACAACAGTCGTGTTTATTTCATGTAAGTTAGATCGCAGTCTTACATTGTCATGATAGAATGTTTTGTTTTCAAAGAGTGCTTCTTTGTAGTTGTCGTGAGATATCATCGATTTAACCACTGGCCTACTTATTCCTTTAGCTTTCTTAATGACGGCGGTCTGACTGGCAACACTATACATCTTCGCCCTCAGACCGACATACTCTCTGATTATCGTTCCATTCAGTTCATCCTTCATCTTTCCAAGCACTTTCTTGTTCGCCATTGAATGCAACGGAGAATCTTTAGAATAGTCACATGTATCATACCAGGACTCTGAACCTTTAGCGACTTCAGTTTCCATGTCTTTGTAAAAGTCATCAGTTGGAACGTCTAGAATAAATGAATCCGTGTCCGTGTACAACACTTTTGAATCTGGATACAGCGGTTTAAAGTAGTCATACAAAAACTCTAGCATTAACAACTTAGATAATTCTAAGACAGTGAACCCGAGTTGTAATTTAACTGGCGGCTTAATTGTTAATTTATCTGGTATTTGCAAAATAGCGTGTTGTACACTAGTCAGTATAGAAGTTGAATCAATAACCTCCAATTCTGTTTCCTGTAAAACATTTTGTAAGTGCTGATCTTGTATGATATGATTCGAGAAGGTATCGTAATTCATTGGTTCCATGGTGAGTTTCTTTTTCTACCTCACACATTTTTTATAATTAAATAATTAATCAACTCGTATGGTCTCATTTGGTGACATAAATGACACTATGACAGCCCGCGCCCTTCGGGCGCTCATTACCCTGGGTGTCCGGGGTGTCCTGGTGACACACGTGAGAAGCGGTCGTTAGAGAATGACAATATACCAGTTCTGGGGCTCAGTTCCTGGGTAATCCATTAAACAGGTTTTGGGGGGTTCAGGAAGAAGAAGGCTTATAAATCCCCGGATTTTTGCTTCTCTGTAAGGCCTTAAAAGCTGTTTTAGGGGTTAGCCAGGAACTGAGAGTCAGAACTGGTATATTGTCATTCTCTACACCAAACGGAATGAATGAGTCAATACACCACACACTAGGTCAGACAGAAACCCTGACATTTTTGTATAAAAGATAACACTAAACTATCGCCACAAAATAATGTCCATTGTAGTAGTTCACACACATAAAAATGTAAGAGAGAGAGGGAGAGAGAGAGAGGGAGGGAGGGGGAGAGAGAGAGAGAATATGTTGGAGAGAAAAAAGATTAAGAAAAAGATGAGCCGCCTCAACAACAACAAAATCATGAAAAAAAGAAGGACAGAAAATGAAAAGAAAGGCGGGGACAGTGGAGGGTTAAAACAAAAACAAACAAGCGCGAAATCGCAATAGTTTGTGGCACGCGGTCTATTTTTACCACTCCAATCATGAGTTACCTCCCCTGGCTTTTCAATAATTTTAATCTGTAAACCAGAATGTTATCTCTGCACCATTTCGTAACTTTTTATATCTTTTGGAAAACATTTAAAACTATGTATCCTACTTATACTCATCGAAAGAAGCACCGCATACTCGTCGTGTCTGTTGTAGTGTCTGTATTACGTATGTTTATTATTTTGTACGCTTTTAAAATACATCATTTTAAAGAGCGGCCTCAATTTATTTTGAAGTGTAGCCTCGATTTGAAGTGCGACAATTTTGTCAAAATGTGCGACAATTTTGTCAAAATGTGCGACAATTTTGGAACGACAGACCGACAGACCGACCGACCGACAGACCGACCGACCGACCGACCGACAAAGTGAGTTATAGGTTTGTGGCTTGAGCCACAAACAAAAAACACCCATCTAAGCAGTTTTCAAAGCGGTGAGAGAAAAGCATTTTTGTTATAATAAAAACAAGTGCAACGCCGAACGGCTGCAAAGTCCCCTCGCAGCATCGCCGAGCTACTCCGAAATCGGAATGTGTCGGCTGTACACACAGCGGGGAGACCATTAAGAACTGAAAACAGGACGCACGCACGGACGGATGGACGGCCGGAAAGAAGTGGGACTTATCGGGCCTGTGACGCAAAGGGCATCAAAACAGCACGTAACTGAATAGTTTTTTTATATATAGCCTTGGGGTTCGGACCCGTGATTTGAGCGCGCGCTATCATGCGCACACGAGTGCACAGAAAAATTCATGACAACTGTGTTATAGACCATTCATCAAGAAATGTTGTGGAAAAAAACTGCATTGAAATACATGCAAAACTTCGCGAGATATTAGCGATTATGTGTTTTGGGGTTTGAACCCCGTAACTGGCGCGACCTTGACCTTAATGTAAAACTAAATACATCAGTGGATAGCTTGCATCTTGGCAAACTAGTATACCAAATTTGATGATGATAGACTGAATAGTTTTTGAGAAAAACGGACGAATAGCCGGACGGACGGACGGACGGCCGGCCGGACGGACGGACGCCGGACGGACCAGACAGAAACAATAGTTCCCCGAACCTTCGGCTCGGGGACTAAAAATTTAAACCCCGGTTTTGCGCCAGACGTTTATGGGGGGATTTTGTTGCAGCATAAGTTTCGTTGAAAGGATGAGAAGCCAAGGAAAACCGAAATATCTACAAAACCTCATAGGCCTACTTTACAGTATAAATTCCATTAAAAAAATGTTATAGATAGAACGGGGTCTATTGCAAACTAGCAAAGAGTTTATGAGGGTAAAAAAAAAAAAAGAGGCAAAGCCTTCAAGGCTCACTTGCTGTGTTTGTTTTCGGAGATATATCTAAATGCCAAATCCTTTACATAAAACTCCATACCAAAATTGTGTTGGACTCATCTGCTTGATGTGATATATAACCCTACAAAATTTTAAGCGAATCCGTGCAGCGGTTCATGCAATATTGTGATAGACAAAAAATTCAAGGTCAAAGGTCAAGGTGATCGTGGTCACCGAGGTTGGACAACACTTCGCATTCCATTTGATCTTAAGCTAGTCTGCCTGCTTGCCAAATTTGGGGACTGTATCTGCCAGGATATAAAAGATATGGCCCAAACGAATAATTGACGATGTTCAAGGTCAAAGTTAAGGTCAAGAGAGTGGAAGTCACTGTAGATACCATATCACCTTAGACTTGTGCACCACCATGCCAAATTGTCGGACTTCAACTGCGAAACCTCTTCCTTTGTCCAGTCTTTCAAAACTCCTCTGAAAACAAACTCATCTTTTTGAAACCTCAGACCGTCATACTCTCACCTCTAATTCACGTAGTCCTTGATGATATGGGTGCAATTCCCCCCTAATGAAAATAAACTGAAAGGCAGGGGTCCAGGGACCCATGGCGACGGCAGGGTACAAGGGCAGAGCTCCTTCGGACGATTTGGAAGCTAACTATATAGACGATATAGATAACGATATAGACAGATAGTAAAAATGATAGACAGACAGTTTGAGTCTGATAAGCCTTATAAAATAAACTTCCAAGATAGAACAACCAACTTCAAAACGCCCCAAATCGCTTGTGGTCAATTTTTTTTTTTGGGGGGTAATAAATTAAAAAAAACCACCTGAAGTTCAGATTCTGGTAAAATTAAAAATACTGAAATCAGTGTAAAAATGAAAGAGTAGCACCCATAAACCTGCAATATGTGCGTGCGTGCGCGCAGGCGTATGTGTGTGAGAGAGAGAGGGGGGAGAGAGAGAGAGATCAATGCATCTATTTTGTATTAACAGTCTCATTCATTTCTCTTCATTGAAACTTGATTGCTATAATAATTATGTTTAATATTTATATTCATCGTCTTCATGTAACATGTTGATCATTCTTTTAATCTTGTCCTGTCTTCAATGTGTATGTTTATCTGTATGTTTATCTGTATGTTTATCTGTATGTTAGTGTTCAGCGCTTTGAGCTCCCTGCAAAGGGAGTTAAAGGGCCACCCTGACGGATGAGGTTTTTTTTGGTAAGAAACACGTCGAGATAACCAGGAATACACTCTTTACAGAGATTGCAGCACTCATTTTGCTCTGGTTTCCTAGAAATCATACCGTCAAATCGGCGATTCCTCCTTGGCGGAGGTGCTGGGAATCAAATTCCTTCACACAAAGAGAAGGCGTGTGCCGTCTCTTTTCTAATGGCCGCACGAACTGTTCGCAATACAACTTATTACAAGCCTTTTTTTAAATGTTATAGTTTATCTAAAGGAGTTTCACTCACAACAAAGGAAATAGCTCCAATTTTGTTTTACCTCATTTCAAAGAAAGAAAACGCTTCAACCACAATGAGTGTCCTCCACCCACCCCATCCAAAATGGCTACTGTCTCCGGCACCTCCGCCAAGGAGGAATCGCCGTTTTGACGGTTTAATTTCTAGGAAACCAGAGCAAAGTGAGTGTTCTGATCCTTGAAAAGGCTGTCTTTCTGGTGATCTCGGCGTGTTTCTTGCAAAAACTCATCCGTCAGGGTCCATCTTTAAGCGCTCTATAATTAACTAGTATTAGGATTATTAGGATTCTCCCTAAGGAGAATACTATTGCATTCGTCAAAATTCTTCTTTCTTTTTCTTTTTCTTCTTTTTCCCCCCCTTTTTTTTGTCCGATGTGGCTGAAATTGTCAGAAAAGTTGCAGGACCTTATGGGTATGTGAAATTTCAAATATTAAATCATTTTGCCGAATCGTCGGCAAACTATGGCCGAAAAACCGCCCAAAACCGCAAAATCGGCGAAATTTGAATCTTGAATATCTCAAAAACGGCTCCACGGATTTCGTTCATGTTTTCAGAATGGACTACAAAATAGATTGGCAATACTTTCGGTATAAAACCCAACAGGAAGTACCAGCCGGAAGTGCCCACACTATGGTCAGGCAGCTTTTATTTGGTTCACGGAATAGCCAAAACCGGAAGTGACGTCACAAAACTAACTATTAGGTATTGTAGCCCTTATGTTGGCCCAGGTCTGAAAGGAGTTTGTTGACGATATGTTAAATAGTTCGGAAGTTATTCAAATATATGTAAATTTGGTTGACCTACTTTCACAATTTTTCAACCGATTTCGCTTAAATTTACAGGACAATTGACGGACTCTATTCTCATGCTCTATATTCAATATTATGCCGATTGGCCAAATTATGGCCTGAAAATGGCCAAATTCGGCCAATATTCAATCTTGAATAACTCAAAAACGGCTTCGCGGATCGCGGAATGCATTCCTATTTTCACTGATTATTAAAGACCCCCTCTAGTGCCGTAGTTTCTCCCCAGAATTCGTTTGGGGTAGAAAAAGCAATGTCATTTACCATAACCGCGACAATCACTTTGACCCAGTGACCTAGATATCGGACTCTGAAGACGCCATTTTGCACCTGGATTTTTTCCGGAAGTGAAAGGTTAGAGCTGTAAGCGATGTTACATCGCTTACAGCTTTGTTGTCCTTGACCTTGCGCTTACAGAAGAGTAGCTGATCGCTCCTGCATCTCCTAGGAGTTGTGCTTTTATTTTAGTCGCATTCTGTTTGCTGATAAGTATTGTAGCTATGCCTTGGTTTCAGTTTTCTCTTCTAACAACGTACGTCAAATTGATAACTTTCTTACTTGCTGACAACGGCTGCAATGTTCGGTTGAATGATCGAATTGAGCATTCGTGAAAACACGGTAAAGTAAGGTCAATAACTGGTCTTCTTCAGGCTAGCCGAGACTAAAACAGACACCTCCAGGATGAATGCGAAGGTAGTTTGGATCGTGATACCGACAAACAATAAAGAAACAACAGTTGGTCATCAGAATTTGGAAGAGAACACATGATAGACTAGCGCAAAATAAAGAACACTTTCATCTGACATCAGCAGTGACGTAAAGAAGAAATGACGTTTGCTTGACAAGTTCCAGGAAGGTTGATTCACATTCTTCTTCTTCTTCTTCGCAGTACGTAGCCACAATCAACACACTGATTATTATGCCACGGAACCGGGGAGGTTCATCCACATATGCCGGAAGAAATGGCCAGGAGGCCGAAGAATAAAGAAAGAGGAGAGAGGACGGACAAAAGGAAAACGCCTAGCTTGATGGGAATCTGCAGGGGAGAGGGGAGGGGAGGGGGGGGGGGAGGGGGGGGGGGGGGGGGGGGCTTTTGCTTGGTTGTTAGACTGATGACCCCTGAGTGGGGCCACCAGCCGCAGCAGGTGCAGCAGGCGGGTGTCCTTTGAGGAACTTCCAGACTCCGGCTGCGAAGCTCTCTAGAGTTCTGGCCTCCACTGCGGGTGTTGGCATGTCGTTCCACTACTTGATTGTTCGTGGAAAAAAAGAGCTTTGACGGTACTGCGTCCGACACTGGGGGGTGAGCTGTTGTGAATTACCCCTGCGTTGCCGCTCTGGCTGAGGTATGACTTTGCTCCTGTTCACACTCACCATGCCATTGAGTATTTTATACAGCATGGTGAGTCTGGTGGCTTGTCTGCGTTGCTGCAGTGGATTCCATCTGAGCCTATGTAGCATGTCGGTAACGCTGGCTGTCCTATGTTATCTATCTTCAAGTCATATTCTTCTGACTTCAGATCTAGAATAGGTGTAGATCTATTCAAATGACAAACATCTTTTGAGTTGAAGCATGTGTGTCTAACAGAGAAGCGACATCACAACTGATATATTTAGGCGATATCTGAAGCTGAAGCAACAAAGGAAAGAAAAAGCAGTTATAAAACTGCACTTTTTAATCAAATCTTATCAGCTTGGTGGTGAGCACACGCAGCCTGGCAAAGTGACCAGAAACTCCTTTTCCCCACGAACTACCATCGGGCGGAACAGACTGCCGAAGTGATCTTCAGAAACTCATTTTCCCCACGAACTACCATGTACCATCGAGCATCAGCCTACCGTCTGCTGGGCAGTTCAGGAAGGCTCTGTCAGATGCCATAACACCAATTTACTCCCCCCCCCCCCCCCCCCCCCCCCCCCTCCTGCAAGGCGCGGCATCATGCTGAGGGCCCGATCAGTGGGACCTGGCTGCCTGGGCCATATTTGTAGAAATAGTTGGGTGGTTTTTTTTTTAGCTAGAGAGTTGCTTTCCCCAAGTTCTTCCCGCCAGTGCTTATATCCATAATTGGATTTCTTCCGTTGTAACGAATCAAGATCAAGACCAGTCAGTGGACTGTCAACGCAATGTCCCCCCCCCCCCCCCCCCCCCCCCCCCCCGCCCCCCCCCAAAAAAAAAAACATCAATGCCCTAATTTTGATGACCTGGCCTGTGTGTGTGTGCGTGCGCGCGTTTACGTGTGCCACTTGTCCATGTATTATCACACATATTATGCAATCATTTAAATCCCATTTTTTGCCTCACGCTAAATCTAAAATCATATCTTAGGTTGTATTCTTTTGCAAACTCTTGTCTTATATTCTGCTGTTTTCTCTGTGATTTGTCTGTTTGTGTCTCGTTTGTTGTTGTTTTCTTTTCTTTTTTTAAGTGATGACAGTAAACAAATTACATTATGTTTTATAAAAGGACAATAAAGATTAGTTGATTGATTAAATGATGGTTTGACCGATTGATTGAGATTACTTGAATAATTGACTGTTTGACATAAATTAATTGATATATCTGAGATGCTGATGTCATTCATTGTTTTTAAAAAAATTTTTTATTGAAGCCACTTGGTATTTGATTGCATGCCAATGTTCAGTAAGAATAATGTTTGCAGGTGAAGCCATTTTCTATGCAGTTGCATTATTTTTAAATGCATAGGCGTACACCTAATTTGCATTTGTCTGCATACTGTATATACCATGTGTGAATGCATGATTGCATGAACAAACTATACATGAGGTAAAATAGTTTAAACACATTTTGAACACCACCAATATCATAGACATTGTGATTGTTAAACAATATTTCAGTGGTTGACTATATGTTACTAAACAATATTTCAGTGGTTGACAATAGGTTACTACCTATCTTGTTTAACAATCACAGTCTTTATCATACTCGTGGTGTTAAACAAAAGTACTATGACTAGATTCTTACAGTGTGCATTTTCAATGCATGATATGTCATAGTGCATGAGAACAACAAACATGATTTTTGTGTGTGCATAAATTGATTTTGCTTTCACTGTATGCAGCAAGGATTTCTAATGAATACACAGAAAACAATGTATGGTTTCCTTATGTACCATTACATATTTAATTTATTACAAATGTAACAAAAATCATGAAAACAAACGAACAACAAGAAATTTAAAAAAGGTATGTGTGTGGGCGGGGACGGGGTGGGGGTATGTAATGTACAGCCCAATTATGGTGAAAACAAAGAAATCAAACCCAAGACTTTTTTAAAATATAATTTTGGTGTAGTCTAGTCACAGACACTTATCAGATCTCTGTGCAATTCGGGCTGCTCCTACCTGGAGAACGCGTCATCGCAAGACTAAGAGCGGTGCCATCCATATTGTATGAAAATTGGAAACTTTAATTTAGCGTGCTTCTGTCCATTTATGATGTTCAAGCACATCAAAAAAGAATTTAGTAGTATGGCCGATATCCTGTTGCTTGGGGTGGGTGGGGGTGGGGTGTGGGGGTGGGGTGGGGTGTGGAGTTCAGAGAAGAATAGAGTGCTTCAATGAAAACAAAAAAGATTTTTTTAAAATGGACGAATTAAAGCTAGTAGGAACTAATAATGAAAACAAAAACAGACAAAGTGATTTTTTTTTAATGATATAAAAAAAAATCATTCTCTCTTCTTTCATTCAACACACATAACTGATCTCTAAACAAAAATATTTATTTCAAATCTCTCTTATTATTTACACACACACACACACACATGGATGAAACCAATTGCATGAAAAGCAGGAATTCTGATTTTGGCTTTGTTGTTTTTCAGAAAATCCTGAATTTGCAATACTTTATTGAACGATTATTACCCTGAAATGAGATGGGAAAAAATTGTTTTATTGTTTTAAAAAATGAAAGCTGTCTACAATGTATTGCTCTGATTTTATTAGTAAAAGTGTACAACAACAAAAACTTTCTGTATTGGGGTTTCACCCCCTGACCCTCACAAACAAGTTCATCCCTTGACCCCACCAAGGTGGCCCGCCAGAACCAAGGCCTTCCTGCTTTTCATTTTGTCCAGGTTTCATCCTTGCACACACACGCACATGCGCGCGCAAGATACTAAGTGATGATTTAAAAAATGTGTAAAATAAACAATTGTCTAAACGCACACTTCTCTCTGTAAGAGCAGGCAATATACATGGATGCAACTGGAGAAAATCCAAAAACAGACAAGGCAGGGGTCCAGGGGCCACCCAGGCCCTTGGGCGGTCAGGGGGGCAACAGCCCCCTGAAGCTGAAGAACAAAAAATCATACTCAATTTCAAGCTTATTCTAGGCTTGTAAAGTGATAATTCAACACGTTTTTCCCCTTGAACTTTGAATCATTTTTGGGGTCAAAATTTTAAAAAAACCAGGCGCCGTCTGGTTTTCAGATTTAAAAAAAACAGGAGCCGCCTTGCATCCATCGTATAATATCATTGACAGAAGAAGCACTGGTTGCACCTTTTTCCGTTTATGAATTATCTCCTTTTCAAGTTCAAGTTCAAGTTCAAGTATACTTTAATATCTCCAAAAGAGAAATTCAGGTTAGGTGCAACAACAAGACAGATACAACATAACTGAAATAACATTAATCAAACGTGTGAAACAAAATTATACCAATCAAATAATTATTAAAATAACAGCCCTTTTACAGGCCTAAATGTGAATATATCCAAAATATTCTTCAAAGTCTCTCTTATTTCCCTGTGAAATAATAATAATACAGTTTACTACTACTAATAGTAATACAGTACACCCCGCTTATAGTAATGTACAGGGGAGCAAGGCTTTTCCTTTACTATAACAGGTTTTTCTTATAAACGATTTTCGGATATAGTAAAGTTTTGATGATATTTTTTATCTTATCCGATGTTGTTTTTCAAAGTCAAAGCTAACGTAAAATACTAAATATAAACCCATCCTACCCCTTCCTCATATGGTTTGAGGTCCAAGAACGTGATTGGGTTTATACATGGTATATTTCCCTGTGCACAAAACAAAACTAGCTGTAAAAGCATATAGTGTACAACCTCTAACTTCCAGAATCGCCTTTGAATCTATTCATGCATGCACATGCACGTGCATGCGCACACACACACCGAACAGTTTGCCTGCCGACATTTCGCGTA
>JAGGCT020004101.1:1187754-1218544 GCA_017654935.2 Phymorhynchus buccinoides
TGCATGTGTGTGTGTGTGTGTGTGTGTGTGTGTGTGTGTGTGTGTGTGTGTGTGTGCGTGTGCGTGCGTGCGCGTGTGTGTGTGCGTGCGTGCGTGCGTGTGCGTGCGCGTGCGTGCGTGTGCGTGCGTGCGTGTGTGTGTGTGTGTGCATGCATGTAGGCCTATGTGTGTGTGTAAGTGCACATGCGCTCACACACTGTTACATAATACTTTAGTGGTGGATTATTGGGGTGGGTGGGGTTAGTCTGGTTGCGCAGAAACCCCCAGTGACCCTCTTGCATGGTTACCTAAACTCTCTCTCTCTCTCGCTCTCCGTCTCTGGGTTATAAAACGTTTTATTGTCATGACACAGCTTCATTTACTTAATGTCACCAATATGTGGCCCCAGTTCCGTAGCTTTATATCAATTTGAATGTGCGAGGAGGTGGGGGTGGGGAGGTGAAGACATAGACTGGTTTGTGGGGGGAGGGGTGGGCATCTTTTGAATGCCTTCAATTTGAATGCCTGTGTATCTAGATATATACACTGGCTATGCTTCAACGACTGCATGGGTGCATTGAAGCAAGTATGCGAAAAATGTAGATTTGCGCTAGTTTTTAAAAAAAATTGCTGCCCCCCCCCCCCCCCCCATTTTTTCCTTCTTCTTAATAACCTTTTTTGTTTGTAATTGAGTTCTTGGGGTGTCATAGGCAGCAGAGTGTGACCGGTGAAGGCTTTTACTCCGTAGTAAAGTGAAAAGGGACATTGTTTGGAGTTGAATATCTGTGTGAGAGTTGAAGAGGGTTGTCAGACGAGTTTCGGTTCGGGTCTGGAGAAGGGGCCACATCGGATTTTTCAGAAGATCTGTATTTTTAGTAGTTAGTGTCTCTCATCTCAACGGCACCACTTCGAAATTTGCATTGTACAGCAATCTTTGTTTTAAGAAAAAACAACTTACTTGCACTAGCTTCTGTTTCAAGATTGTGTGTAAAATTCATTTCTGGTGATTTTGAAACCTTCCGCTACACTAGGCGTTCAAGACTGCACTTGGTCATCTCCAAACACGGAACACTCAATTTTTTTGGCACAGTTTAATTTTTTTTTGTATTTGACGGTTTAAAGTTTTGGTTAGGGTTCGGGCTAGAGTCAGTTTAATTTCAGATTGAATGGTTAAAAGATACACATTCTAAAGTTTCGCTGAAAACCGACATTGTCACGCGAAAGGCGTCACTTTCCACATTTGGAGATGGCTAAGTGCAGCATTGAACGTCTTGTTTCCGCTACCCCCCCAGTCTACATAGTACTTACATAGTACATCTATGGGCTCCCCCCCCCCCCACCTGCGTGCGCATCTCGACCCTTCCAACGGAAGTGTCGCCATCTTAGTCAGATTTGTGTGTAAACAGCATCGATCTGGCATTTTTTAAACAAAGTTACTGACTAAGATGGCGGTCTCCCATAAAATGGCACGCTCCTTGTGGCCGGATATGACGACACGTGGGTACAAGCCATAGCCCACAAGTAGGCTACGTATCATAAGAATCGTCAAAACGATGACGGAAGATGCTGAGTGAAAGAAGAAGAAGTCTACACACATCGTCTGCAATGTTGCGTGATTAGGCCTAACACGAGCGGTGCTAGAAGGTGAAAGTTCGTTGCATTTTCTTCCATTGAAATGTTTTGACTGCAACCGCGAATATAGGTAAGAGAATTTTGGCTCACTCGTGTCAAAGACACGAAGTGAGTGTTTCTTCGGTTTTCCGAGTGTCTGTGTGGATGTCTGTCTGTCTGTCTCTGTGTGTGTCTGTCTGTCCGTGGTAACTTTAACGTTGGCTTTTTCTCGGGAACTACAAGTCGTTACATTGTTCAAACTTTGCATACACATAGATGTTTATGCAAGCTTTCACTAAAGATGATTTGCGTATTGAAATTAACCACTGACCTTGACCTTTGACTTTTAACGTTTAATTTTTGCCTTGGTCTAATACATAATAATAATAATAATAATAATAATAATAATAATAGTTAATTATAGAGTGCTTAACTCCCTTTGCAGGGAGCTCAAAGCGCTGAACAAAGGCCTAAACACTAACATACAGATAAACATACACATTAAAGACAAGACAAGATTAAAAGAATAATCAACATGAAGACAAGTATCAATGAATATAAACATTAAAAATAATTTATATTATCAATAATAACTAGATAGCTTATATGTGTCTTTAAGACAAACATGATAGGATGCCCCCTTTTCATCAACCTTCTTTACATCATCTTCAATCAAGTACCTCAGCTATTTTTCGTCATTCTAGTCTCTCTCTCTCTCTCTCTCTCTCTCTCTCTCTCTCTCTCTCTCTCTCTCTCTCTCTCTCTCTCTCTCTCTTATTTGCTGATGACCCTACCCCGCTGTCCCCTTTGACATGGGCAGATGGCACAGTTCATTAGAATAGTGTTGTTGTTCACTGTTCTCTCTCTCTCTTTATGCGGCGATATTGTTGTGGCCTATCGCAATTTCATAAGCTACTATACGTCACAGTTTATACGTCACAGCCGCAATTTCATAAGCTACTATACGTCACAGTTTATACGTCACAGTTTACCTCAAGACACCAATGACGTCAGTGTCACTTTGCATCACTGTAACACTCTACATACTCTAAATATCATTCTATGCATTTTGTCGAAGGGGTTTTGAGTCAATAAACTTGAAAATTGTTGTCCTCACTTCCAGTAGGCACTTCTGGCTCAATTTCATATCGGAAGTGTTGCAAAGATACTCCTTAATAATCAGTGAAAATAGGAATGCATTCCGCGATCCGCGAAGCCGTTTTTGAGTTATTCAAGATTGAATATTGGCCGAATTTGGCCATTTTCAGGCCATAATTTGGCCAATCGGCATAATATTGAATATAGAGCATGAGAATAGAGTCCGTCAATTGTCCTGTAAATTTAAGCGAAATCGGTTGAAAAATGGTGAAAGTAGGTCAACCAAATTTACATATATTTGAATAACTTCCGAACTATTTAACATATCGTCAACAAACTCCTTTCAGACCTGGGCCAACATAAGGGCTACAATACCTAATAGTTAGTTTTGTGACGTCACTTCCGGTTTTGGCTATTCCGTGAACCAAATAAAAGCTGCCTGACCATAGTGTGGGCACTTCCGGCTGGTACTTCCTGTTGGGTTTTATACCGAAAGTATTGCCAATCTATTTTGTAGTCCATTCTGAAAACATGAACGAAATCCGTGGAGCCGTTTTTGAGATATTCAAGATTCAAATTTCGCCGATTTTGCGGTTTTGGGCGGTTTTTCGGCCATAGTTTGCCGACGATTCGGCAAAATGATTTAATATTTGAAATTTCACATACCCATAAGGTCCTGCAACTTTTCTGACAATTTCAGCCACATCGGACAAAAAAAAGGGGGAAAAAAGAAGAAAAAGAAAAAGAAAGAAGAATTTTGACGAATGCAATAGTATTCTCCTTAGGGAGAATCCTAATAATCCTAATACTAGTTAATTATAGAGCGCTTAAAGATGGACCCTGACGGATGAGTTTTTGCAAGAAACACGTCGAGATCACCAGAAAGACAGCCTTTTCAAGGATCAGAACACTCACTTTGCTCTGGTTTCCTAGAAATTAAACCGTCAAAACGGCGATTCCTCCTTGGCGGAGATGCCGGAGAGAGTAGCCATTTTGGATGGGGTGGGTGGAGGACACTCATTGTGGTTGAAGCGTTTTCTTTCTTTGAAATGAAGTAAAACAAAATTGGAGCTATTTCCTTTGTTGTGAGTGAAACTCCTTTAGATAAACTATAACATTTAAAAAAAGGCTTGTAATAAGTTGTATTGCGAACAGTTCGTGCGGCCATTAGAAAAGAGACGGCACACGCCTTCTCTTTGGGTGAAGGAATTTGATTCCCAGCACCTCCGCCAAGGAGGAATCGCCGATTTGACGGTTTGATTTCTAGGAAACCAGAGCAAAATGAGTGCTGCAATCTCTGTAAAGAGTGTATTCCTGGTTATCTCGACGTGTTTCTTACCAAAAAAACCTCATCCGTCAGGGTGGCCCTTTAACTCCCTTTGCAGGGAGCTCAAAGCGCTGAACACTAACATACAGATAAACATACAGATAAACATACAGATAAACATACACATTGAAGACAGGACAAGATTAAAAGAATGATCAACATGTTACATGAAGACGATGAATATAAATATTAAACATAATTATTATAGCAATCAAGTTTCAATGAAGAGAAATGAATGAGACTGTTAATACAAAATAGATGCATTGATCTCTCTCTCTCTCCCCCCTCTCTCTCTCACACACATACGCCTGCGCGCGCACGCACGCACATATTGCAGGTTTATGGGTGCTACTCTTTCATTTTTACACTGATTTCAGTATTTTTAATTTTACCAGAAACTGAACTTCAGGTGTTTTTTTTAATTCATCCCCCCCAAAAAAAAAAAATTGACCACAAGCGATTTGGGGCGTTTTGAAGTTGGTTGTTCTATCTTGGAAGTTTATTTTATAAGGCTTATCAGACTCAAAACTGTCTGTCTATCATTTTTACTATCTGTCTATATCGTTATCTATATCGTCTATATAGTTAGCTTCCAAATCGTCCGAAGGAGCTCTGCCCTTGTACCCTGCCGTCGCCATGGGTCCCTGGACCCCTGCCTTTCAGTTTATTTTCATTAGGGGGGAATTGCACCCATATCATCAAGGACTACGTGAATTAGAGGTGAGAGTATGACGGTCTGAGGTTTCAAAAAGATGAGTTTGTTTTCAGAGGAGTTTTGAAAGACTGGACAAAGGAAGAGGTTTCGCAGTTGAAGTCCGACAATTTGGCATGGTGGTGCACAAGTCTAAGGTGATATGGTATCTACAGTGACTTCCACTCTCTTGACCTTAACCTTTGACCTTGAACATCGTCAATTATTTGTTTGGGCCATATCTTTTATATCCTGGCAGATACAGTCCCCAAATTTGGCAAGCAGGCAGACTAGCTTAAGATCAAATGGAATGCGAAGTGTTGTTGACCTCGGTGACCACGATCACCTTGACCTTTGACCTTGAATTTTTTGTCTATCACAATATTGCATGAACCAGCTGCACGGATTCGCTTAAAATTTTGTAGGGTTATATATCACATCAAGCAGATGAGTCCAACACAATTTTGGTATGGAGTTTTATGTAAAGGATTTGGCATTTAGATATATCTCCGAAAACAAACACAGCAAGTGAGCCTTGAAGGCTTTGCCTCTTTTTTTTTTTTTACCCTCATAAACTCTTTGCTAGTTTGCAATAGACCCCGTTCTATCTATAACATTTTTTTAATGGAATTTATACTGTAAAGTAGGCCTATGAGGTTTTGTAGATATTTCGGTTTTCCTTGGCTTCTCATCCTTTCAACGAAACTTATGCTGCAACAAAATCCCCCCATAAACGTCTGGCGCAAAACCGGGGTTTAAATTTTTAGTCCCCGAGCCGAAGGTTCGGGAACTATTGTTTCTGTCTGGTCCGTCCGGCGTCCGTCCGTCCGGCGTGCCTCCGTCCGTCCGTCCGGCTATTCGTCCGTTTTTCTCAAAAACTATTCAGTCTATCATCATCAAATATGGTATACTAGTTTGCCAAGATGCAAGCTATCGACTGATGTATTTAGTTTTACATTAAGGTCAAGGTCGCGCCAGTTACGGGGTTCAAACCCCAAAACACATAATCGCTAATATCTCGCGAAGTTTTGCATGTATTTCAATGCAGTTTTTTTCCCACAACATTTCTTGATGAATGGTCTATAACACAGTTGTCATGAATTTTTCTGTGCACTCGTGTGCGCATGATCGCGCGCGCTCAAATCACGGGTCCGAACCCCAAGGCTATATATAAAAAACTATTCAGTTACGTGCTGTTTTGATGCCCTTTGCGTCACAGGCCCGATAAGTCCCACTTCTTTCCGGCCGTCCATCCGTCCGTGCGTGCGTCCTGTTTTCAGTTCTTAATGGTCTCCCCGCTGTGTGTACAGCCGACACATTCCGATTTCAGAGTAGCTCGGCGATGCTGCGAGGGGACTTTGCAGCCGCTCAGCGTTGCACTTGTTTTTATTATAACAAAAATGCTTTTCTCTCACCGCTTTGAAAACTGCTTAGATGGGTGTTTTTTGTTTGTGGCTCAAGCCACAAACCTATAACTCACTTTGTCGGTCGGTCGGTCTGTCGGTCGGTCGGTCTGTCGGTCTGTCGTTCCAAAATTGTCGCACATTTTGACAAAATTGTCGCACTTCAAATCGAGGCTACACTTCAAAATAATTGAGGCCGCTCTTTAAAATGATGTATTTTAAAAGCGTACAAAATAATAAACATACGTAATACAGACACTACAACAGACACGACGAGTATGCGGTGCTTCTTTCGATGAGTATAAGTAGGATACATAGTTTTAAATGTTTTCCAAAAGATATAAAAAGTTACGAAATGGTGCAGAGATAACATTCTGGTTTACAGATTAAAATTATTGAAAAGCCAGGGGAGGTAACTCATGATTGGAGTGGTAAAAATAGACCGCGTGCCACAAACTATTGCGATTTCGCGCTTGTTTGTTTTTGTTTTAACCCTCCACTGTCCCCGCCTTTCTTTTCATTTTCTGTCCTTCTTTTTTCATGATTTTGTTGTTGTTGAGGCGGCTCATCTTTTTCTTAATCTTTTTTCTCTCCAACATATTCTCTCTCTCTCTCCCCCTCCCTCCCTCTCTCTCTCTCTCCTCTCTCTCTCTTACATTTTTATGTGTGTGAACTACTACAATGGACATTATTTTGTGGCGAACGTTTAGTGTTATTTTTTATACAAAAATGTCAGGGTTTCTGACTGACCTAGTGTGTGGTGTATTGACTCATTCATTCCGTTTGGTGTAGAGAATGACAATATACCAGTTCTGACTCTCAGTTCCTGGCTAACCCCTAAAACAGCTTTTAAGGCCTTACAGAGAAGCAAAAATCCGGGGATTTATAAGCCTTCTTCTTCCTGAACCCCCCAAAACCTGTTTAATGGATTACCCAGGAACTGAGCCCCAGAACTGGTATATTGTCATTCTCTAACGACCGCTTCTCACGTGTGTCACCAGGACACCCCGGACACCCAGGGTAATGAGCGCCCGAAGGGCGCGGGCTGTCATAGTGTCATTTATGTCACCAAATGAGACCATACGAGTTGATTAATTATTTAATTATAAAAAATGTGTGAGGTAGAAAAAGAAACTCACCATGGAACCAATGAATTACGATACCTTCTCGAATCATATCATACAAGATCAGCACTTACAAAATGTTTTACAGGAAACAGAATTGGAGGTTATTGATTCAACTTCTATACTGACTAGTGTACAACACGCTATTTTGCAAATACCAGATAAATTAACAATTAAGCCGCCAGTTAAATTACAACTCGGGTTCACTGTCTTAGAATTATCTAAGTTGTTAATGCTAGAGTTTTTGTATGACTACTTTAAACCGCTGTATCCAGATTCAAAAGTGTTGTACACGGACACGGATTCATTTATTCTAGACGTTCCAACTGATGACTTTTACAAAGACATGGAAACTGAAGTCGCTAAAGGTTCAGAGTCCTGGTATGATACATGTGACTATTCTAAAGATTCTCCGTTGCATTCAATGGCGAACAAGAAAGTGCTTGGAAAGATGAAGGATGAACTGAATGGAACGATAATCAGAGAGTATGTCGGTCTGAGGGCGAAGATGTATAGTGTTGCCAGTCAGACCGCCGTCATTAAGAAAGCTAAAGGAATAAGTAGGCCAGTGGTTAAATCGATGATATCTCACGACAACTACAAAGAAGCACTCTTTGAAAACAAAACATTCTATCATGACAATGTAAGACTGCGATCTAACTTACATGAAATAAACACGACTGTTGTAAACAAGAAGTCGCTCGACTCCACCAATACAAAACGGGTGTTTGAATCTCCGGAGTTTTCCTATGCTGTGGGTCACTGGAAAACCAACTGCTCTGTTGTGTGATCTTAATCGTAGTCATAATCACTAGACTTTCTAATCTTGCTATCACAAGTTATGCTGTAAACACCCTTCGGTGATCTGTATGTTATTTCCCTAGAGCACACCTTAATGTTTCGCTTACTTTTTTTTCGCATTTTTTTTTTATCGCTTCTATGTCTTGCGGTTTAGAGAATGCCGCTCTCGACTTTTTTTGAAGTTCAAACTTCTGCATTTTGTAGTCATTGTAATCTGCTTGCAGTTGGTTAAACTCTTCATCTGTGATTTGACAGTCCCGTAAAGCTTTACTGATGATCAATCTGAATGAACTGAGCTTAGCCTGTATCAACTGGACCATGGCTGTATGCTTTTGTAGTTTGATTTTTACTTTTTTGCTGAAGGCGGATGTTGCGACTGAAAATAAACCTAGAGATAATGATACAACGCTTAACGGTAAGGCTACTGGTGATCCGACTCCTGTGGCTAACAATCCTACAGAACATCATGCAGCAAGCGCGCTGATGGAAGCAGACCCGGTGTTCACGTACGTTGCGGCATTAAAGATGGAAGAATACTTCCGCTTAGTTCTGTTATAATGGGTAAGGTCTTTCTCTAGTTCTCTTTGTATTGCCGTGAGTTCTGACAGTCTGAACTTTTGGGCTTCGGGACTCACAGTCTCGGGTTCTGGCACTTCTATGGGTATCTTTGGATATGTTTTTACGGACATGGTTTTATATATTTTACAAAAATGTTATTTAATTTATTGTGGCTATTATGTGGAGAAGATCTTCAGATAAAACGCTTTCAAAACCCAATGAGATCTAAATTAGTAAGGTTGATGGAAGTTAATTCTTTGAGATTGTTTGGATCAACATTTAATGTAACTTTATTACTGGTCGACACAGCCCTAATTTGTTCGCCACTGTTTTGAATAACAATACTACACCTCAGTGTTTCAACCTCCAAGTTTCGCCAAGAAATGTGAATCCCTTTCATTAGAATATCGCTAACACCATCAGGTGGAGTGTTAGGATCATCTGCTCTAACAGAAAGCTCAAACATCATAGTAAATTCATCTGCTAAAACCATTGAGGGAATGAACTCTAATTGCGTGGCTCCCTCTTTTGTTACTGTCTTTTTTGTGTGCAGTATGTACTGTCTCTTTTTATAAGGTTTGATTGCTATTTCTCTTCTGCTGTTGTTTTGGGGAATAAGACTAATATGCAACGGTCCTGAGTTAAATGATTTACGAAAGTGATTGCTATTGTCAAAGAATGTAAACGGACTCAAAAATTCAAACTTAATTTCCCAATCAACGAATGGAACTAGGTGCCATTTGTTATCCCTTTTCTTAACGATCTTATATTCAAACTGACCAACATTGTCAGCCACTACATTACGCAGTTGCTCTAGTTTAGGAATCTTTTTATCACTTACTTCTGCGCGTTTATAATAGCCATCTTTTGTGTACTCAAATCCATACAGTGCTCCTATCTCTCCATTCAGATCGAAGTCTTCTGTGTCTGCTAGGTCCTTCAATTCTAAAGTTGTGCACCTAACAGGATCGAGCATAACCGGTTGATCTGGTCCACGTGACATTATGTTTTATATCTACAATTATTTTATTTCTAACAACGCATGCAGACTGCTGCATTGAACGTCTTTACCTTGCTGGTCAGTTATTCTGATCTTCAACGAATGATGACGCCCCGACATTAATTCCTTAAACTGTAAGTTTGGAAATGTTATTATTTCATAATCACAGTACGCTGTTTGCCCCGACGGGAGAACTCTTAACACTGTAGATCCCCGACCATCGAATAAGTTCTCATCTGTGCTCAGGTTATCTAAATGAAAATACAATAATGAATGTACAGCAAGTTCAACAGAGTTGTCTCCTTCAAAGTCGTTGTCGTTGTTTTGCGAGAGGTCAAATGTGTAGTCGACCTTACCGTTAGTTGTAAACCCTAACATTTTTGCCAGTCCTTTTGGAAAGTAGTAACGCGCGCTTTCGTGCTTGCTGAAGGTTAACGTTACTGTCAAATACTGTCAAATTTCCCTCGTTAAGTTTTAAAGTTATGTCGAACTTGCTTAGTATTTCTTTTAGTGAGCAATGACCGTAATAACCATGCGGTATAGTTAGTTCACTGATTAGTTGTCCGTGGGTATCAAATTTTTTTATCCAGTTATTTTCTAAGGATTCGCTTACGTTGAACCACTTGACTTTATAGAATACTTCACAGAGCGCAACTTTGAGTCCACCGTGGTTTTCAATAGGACGCGGTAAGTTTACTGGCTCATCTTGATCAGTTATGCAAATAAACATTTTGTTAAATAGTATAAAATGAATGCGTTTAAATATATGCAGTTGGATCTTATGACCCCAAAACTATAGATGTTGACAATCTTGTTGTTGCAGTGGGGCTTGATTCCTTTCAGGTTAAAGTGAGTAATCCATTAGACCGTTATTTAAATCCCGCCATCAAACAAGACCTCATTGCCAAAGCATGGTTTACTCATCCGATACAGTACTATCAAAACCAGTTAAACTTTGCCGTGTTCTGCGCAACAACCGGCTGTGGTGTGTCATACACTGATCACTTAAATCATCCTGATCTCTTGGTGAAGGCAGTTTATAGATTTCATTTCTATTACACGTTCAGACGCATTCTGTCTGAGCTGCAGGCACCATTACCGCATGACAAAACATTCAATCCATTCAACAACAGAATCTCGATGAAAGCTTTTGAACGGATCTGTTATGAATTTAACATTAACCCTCAATCAGACTTCAGACAAAAGTTAGATCACAATCATGGGCTTGGGACTCTGTACTTTTGGGGTACTCACAGAAAATATAACTATGACTGGAATCCGCCTAACACATCTTTCTCTTCAGGCACAACAGTTCGTCTGGGATCTATAGAGCAAGAACATAAACATGCGTGGTCAACTTTCATTCTTGATACTTCTGAAGGACTGACTAAAGCCGGGATAGAACGAATCAATGATTCTATTCGCACTTATGTCTGGTGTTTGCTGGGGTCACAAGTGCAAGTGAGGTCAGACATCATGGATTCTTCTACCGGGTTTGATGCGCAGAAACAGTACTTAGTTAATCTAGAAGATGCAATCAATTCTGCTGTTGACCTCCCAGCAAGCATCAAAAGGTATCAGAACGTTTTGAGATATGCGAGATCCAAAGTAGACTTTGCTGTCGGCAGTGGACTCTACATGCTGCCCTCTGATCTCAGACTTCAAATAGGAACGATTGTAAACTACAACAACGAAATCCTTGTATCTGGGGACATCCAAAATATTGGTAAGAACAAAGAAGTGAATTCTAATGTAACTACACCATCGATTATACACAGACTACACCATCCGATCCCTGCAATAGTCACTATGAACCACAGCGGCATCGCTGATGATGATGATTCTCACGAATACGAAAAAACAGCATTAGTTATTTTTCTGACCGTAGCCGGCTTAGTTTAGTTTATTTTACTAAATAGTAATCCTACAACTAAAACTAGTAATGCCCATAAACGCTCAGCCATGAATCCAACTACTTTACCTGCAGCTGAAAAAAGCCAACTAACAACTGCGCCTAATACACCAGGCAATGCATCCAGTGCTTTCTCAGCTAGCTTTCTTAACAGACGGTGTAAATGCTCCAGCTGTCTTTTGATCCAGTTCTTGTCATATGGTGGTGTTGGTCGTGGTGGCAGTGGCGGTGATGATCCACCAGTTAAAGCTACCACTAAAGTAGAAATTGCGAACCCCACAGCTGTCATGACACTGGCTATCGTGACTCCTTGCTCTCTAAATAATGTTCTTATTCGTTCAGCTAGCGTTGTGTTTTCATATAACATTCTTTGGATGGTCTCCTTTATTCTGCTCACTTGCGTGCATAACTGTTCGCGGTTACTTGACAACACTTCTAACCTTGCCGCTCTCTCTTGTTGAAGATCATTTAGTCTTTGTAAGATTCTGTCTTTTACATCTTGCCCCATGTTGTTGTCGTCCGCTTCGGCCAACTTTTGTTTTTCTCTGTCGATGTGAGCATCAAGTTCGCTTAGCTTTGCTACATTGTTCGTCAACTCGCCTCTGATAGATTTCAGGGATTCGTTGAGAGCTATTAATTCCCTCATAGGTAATGGAGGGTCGTGTAATGTTTTCAATTGTGTTTCTCCATCTTCGAAAGTTATAAAACTGGTTTCCATTTCTATGATGTCATCCGCAGCTGCGCTTAAGTCTCTGAGGGGAATCGATTTAAGTTGGGAATCAGTAGGTAGTTCTTGTAGTGTGTTTTGAAGGCGGGAAACAGCTTCTGTTCATAAGCCCGTGTTTGAATCGAAATTGAATCGTCTTTGATCACTAACACTGAGCCTGTTACGAACCGTACTCTTCTTTAAAAACTTTGAGGGGTCTGGTTTGGTTGTAAGTCGGACAGGTCCATCTTCGCCCTTCGCATATAGATGGTTGTCTTTATCTACTTCAAAGTCATTGGGATCCAAAACTACAGGTGGATCTTGTCCTATACTTTTATAAAATGATCTTACTTTACTTTCCGTTAGTTCCTGTCTTAGAGATTGGTGTCGGCGGGAAAATAAAGGTATCTCACTCATGTCATCTCCGAGTTCAAAGACATCATAATCATTGCTGTAGTCACCTTCTACACCAGCCATATTATAATTAAGTTTTTATTTTAGATTCTTAAAAAGATGTCGCAATCATATGGAACAATTCTTGATCCGTACAGACGGTTGAAAGAACCGCTTGGAGTTAAAGGAATCAGGCAGAGTATCGTAATAAGCAACAATCCTTCAACTATTGATCAAAGACAACAATTATCAGTAAGATTCCCGAGTCTTGGGAGTAACGAAGTAATTGTGCCAGGCACGGCTCGTCTTGCATTTCAAATAGAACTCGTGTCAGAGGCGGACCCGAACAGAACTGTTGTCGCTAATCTCGGTAGAGCTATCATCAAGAAGATTACTATTAAACTTGAAGGGAGGGAGGTAATGTCATTGGATAACGCGGATGTCTTCATGCTCTATAGCGATCTGTGGCTGACAGAGAACGAAAGAAAAGACAGGATTTATCAGGGGATACAAGGAGACAACGGGCTTAAACATAGAGTGGATGCTGGAGACAAAGAGGATAACAATAAGGAGGCTCTGGTCGCACAAATTTATGGTACCCGCTTTTGCATACCTCTCGACTTTGAACTACTTAATGCTCACTCCCCGTATTATCAGGGGGCTTTACAAGACAGACTCATGTACGAACTAACTTTTAATGAGTACAGCCGTGTTATCAAATCTTCAGATACTGATGCGAAGTACATCATCTCGGACATCTCATTGGAGTTTGATGTTGTCCGGCACCAAGAACTAGCACGGTTGATCTCGCAGCAGTACCAGTCATGATTAGCGATATACTACGACAGAATTTTACATCACAGCATGATAGTGAAGAAGAAGTCTGACTCAGTTTGGAATATAGATTTAAATGTATCCGCAAGATCGCTGAAGGGGATTCTGTTACTGTTTGAAGACCCAAAGAAATCCTTTTATGAGAGAGTAAGTGAGAGGTATTATAATCCTAAGATAAGTAAACTGACAGCTGTTATAGAGGGACAACCGAATCAAGTCTATGCCAGCGCTTTGTTAGGTTATCAGCAGTTTGATGAAATGCGAAAGCTGTTTGGTGGGGCCGGCATGCAGAGAGATCCGGTTGTTGATCGGGTTTGCAAAGACCTGCATCTTCATGATGTCAGGCTTGAAGAATATTTCTCTTTCAAGTTTGGCTTGTGGCTTGACCTTAGAACAACTGATGACAACAAACTTCATGGCAGTGGAAGAACAGTGGGTGAAGGATCAGGCGGGATCAACATTCAGATGCACAAGGAAGCTGAGGACGGCAATGTTGATAGCATTTATATGTATGTATATTTAGTGTGCGACGCGCAGCTGAATATTGAAAACAACAGATTAAAAGATGTCATGTATTAAAATAATGTGTCTGAAGACTGATCTTAATTTCCTTACAATGGAACCTCACTGCTGTTTGTTCTGTGGTATGACTGGTTGCGGGAACACAATATTCGTGTTGGATCTGTTGCAAACAGTGTATCGTCATCATTTTGATCACATAGTAGTTCTGTGCACTACCTTGAAGTACAACAAAGCATACAAGGAAAGGTAATTCATATGGTCGGACGATGAGATCTATCTGGTTGATCCCGGTGACAAAGTGAATGAGTGCTTGGAGTATTTTTATAGATTATTCGAAGGAACGCCAACGCTGTTTATAATTGACGACTGCTCGGCTGAAAAGGACATAGTGAAGAAAAGAAACACCTTAGCCAAGTTAGCGTTCAGCGGTCGCCACGCAGGGATCAGCGTGTGGATTTTAACGCAGAAATACAACTCAGTTTTAAAGGACTTCAGGGAGCAATTAAAGACAGTGGTTTTGTTTTACACCAAAGACAAATCTAGTTTTGACGATTGTTTAGATGAGAATAATGTGATTGAGTCGAAAGATGAGAGGGATCTAATCAAACAAAAACTAAAAAAAAAATTGTACAGTAAACTAGTGATGAAAACGGATTGTCCTACACAGTATAAATGTTTGTGAAATTACATAGTTCATGAAGTAAATCAACTACTACAATCAACAACAACAGTCAATCTTATGCTGAGGGTAAAGACTATTGAGTCGTTCTGAAATTTCCATTGCCAACTCTAATAATTCATTATCAAGTTCTTGCACCTCCGGACAGGTTTCAAATTCTCTCTTTAACGAGTTATCCATAAAACAACGTATCGTCATCATATCTAACTGACATAGGTTTTTTTGAAAATATGCTGCTTTATTAGGCATAAATCGGCGGAATAACTCAGCATATGAATTCATTAATGCTTGCATTTTAGCTTCAGAGTCTTTTTTTTTCTTCTTGATTGATGAGTCGGAATCAGAATCGATAGGTCTTTTACGTGCATTTATTCTCAGTAACATTTGTTCATGTTCATATTCTTTCCATTTATGATTTAGTTCTTCTTGTGCCTGTTGTCTCTCATCAACATTACCAAATAGTAACATTCCTCTTAACCTAGATATATCGCACCCTAATACATCTACTTTTGTCTGTGGTGCAAAAGGGTTGAAGCATTGAGTTTGAGGTTGAGTTTGAGCTTCCATTTTATCTCGCATCTTTAAAAAAACACCCCAATTATTGGAACTGTGTTTGCCGGGGATTATCTGCAGTTCTTCTTTAACAAAGGCTCTTTGTGGAGCCGATCGTTTTGTTGTGTCAGTTTCTCGTAAATAATAGACAGGAGGAGCCATCTCTACTACTCTTTTTATTTCGTACGGATCGATGCTCCAGATCGGGTCTGTCGCTCTAATGCGAGTGTCTCCTTCGGCTTCCCCGAGAGCATAAAGATACCTGTATTTCAATGCGAAGGATAATAGTTTGTTACCGGTGGTTGGATTCAAGTCCACATTGATTGTTCTCTTTTGTATTGCCTTAACAGGTTTCAGTCCTGTGACTTTGGATTCTTCATTATTCATTGCGCGCAAAACTGAGGACAGTCTTCTGACCCATTCAGTGTTTCTAGTATTGTCAAGGAGCTCCCTGTGGTATTGGTAAGAGAAAAGTCTTTCCGACAATTGTTTGTTAAAGTTTTCAACTAATGCCTGGGATCTGTGAACGCCTGGAATGCCTCTTCTAATTTTGACTCTGTGCTTTAACAGTAACTGATTCACCTGGCCTTTGAATTCTTTCCCTTCATCAATTTGCATCATACGAGGATAGGTTAATGGGCCTCGTCTGTAGATTTCTTGTAAAGCCACAGCAACCGCAGTAGCACTTTTTTGTGTCAGTGGTTCAGCATCTTTATACCTTGACGCAATGTCAATAACCGTCAGCGTGTATTTAAACCTCTTTCTTCTGATTGTATCATGAGGTAAATATAAAATGTCCATTTGATGAGTGTCATTAGGTGTTGTGTTAACGAAGTGTGGTCTGATTATTCTTTTGGGTGCTGGTAAATAGATCTGCCATATGGCTTGTTTAGAGAGCCACTCTTTAGCTTTCTGCTCACTGACACCAGCAGTCTCACTAAGTTTTTTAACAGCTGTCAAACCTCTCCAATATCCTTTTGGCGAATAATAGATTTTCGCAAGATCCATTTTAATACTGTATGTTTTTTGCAATGACATATACGATTGTCATGCCAACTACAATGAAGGCTATCTCTTGCACCTTTTGTTGTTCTGTTAGCCGATAAAAGTCGCTGAATTTTGGTGGTGGCGACTGAACTAATTGTTCACCCGTCACTAAGTAGTATTCCTTAATCGCATCATCAACGTTTCTGAAAGTGTATGCTGCATGACCTTGTTGTTTCAGTTTGTTGTTAATAAAATCTAACTGAGCGAGTCTTTGTTTTTCGTAGGTGTCTTGTGCTTTGACTAATTGCTCCATTGCTTTGTTGTGTCTTTGCTGGTCATTAGTATGAAGTTTACTGAACATGTAATTGCTGCCTGAAAATGCCAGCGCATTGACGACAGCTCCACCAATCACCATCGCGAGTGAGGCCATTTTATTTTACATATTTATATTTTCAGGAATTATACCTTGTTTGACAAGAAAGTCTTTTGTTGCGATTGAAGCTGTAATTATTGCTATTAATTTAGCAGAGTCTTCTAGGTCTAGTTTTCCAAGGTCCGCTGCCTTCATTTTCAATATCTTCTTACCAAGCATTGTGTACATCACGGTAAACCCCCCGATCAGAGAAGAGTGATAGATAAGGTTAATAACAGTTTTTTCAGCACTCATGTTTTGTTTTGTAAAATAAAAAATAAAATCAACTAAAATGAATTGTGACGATCTTCTACATGAAAAGGAACCTGATGTGGTGGTGTATGATTATGATGCAACTAAAAAAGAAAGGTTGTATTCTCTCGCTGCGTGTGGAAAGACGAAGCAATACCTAGGGACAGAACTCAGTATAGAACAGATACAACAGATGTTGCATGTCGACATTGGAAAGTACTACAGCAGATATGAAGCGCAGTTAGGATCTAAAATGGCTAAAAGCATCGGCCAGACGGTACTAAGTTTGTACTCTAAGTTAGTTAGTCAATTCGTTCCTGTTGATTCTGAACAAGATTTAATGTATGATTTATCACAAGATCCAGTATTAACAAAGTCGTTAGAGTCTCTCGGATGTGACCTCTATTATAGGTTTGGCGGGCTTCTATCACCCGTTGTCATGGGGTTAATTACTTTTAATCATATAGATTTAATGTATGATTTAAGTCAAGATCCAGTATTAACAAAGTCATTAGAGTCTCTGGGATGTGACCTCTATTATAGGTTTGGTGGGCTTCTATCACCCGTTGTCATGGGGTTAATTACTTTTAATCATATAGATTTAATGTATGATTTAAGTCAAGATCCAGTATTAACAAAGTCGTTAGAGTCTCTTGGATGTGACCTCTATTATAGGTTTGGTGGGCTTCTATCACCCGTTGTCATGGGGTTAATTACTTTTAATCATATAGATTTAATGTATGATTTATCACAAGATCCAGTATTAACAAAGTCATTAGAGTCTCTTGGATGTGATCTTTATTATAGGTTTGGTGGGCTTCTATCACCCGTTGTCATGGGGTTAATTACTTTTAATCATATAGATTTAATGTATGATTTAAGTCATGATCCAGTATTAACAAAGTCATTAGAGTCTCTCGGATGTGACCTCTATTATAGGTTTGGTGGGCTTCTATCACCCGTTGTCATGGGGTTAATTACTTTTAATCATATAGATTTAATGTATGATTTATCACAAGATCCAGTATTAACAAAGTCGTTAGAGTCTCTCGGATGTGACCTCTATTATAGGTTTGGCGGGCTTCTATCACCCGTTGTCATGGGGTTAATTACTTTTAATCATATAGATTTAATGTATGATTTATCACAAGATCCAGTATTAACAAAGTCGTTAGAGTCTCTCGGATGTGACCTCTATTATAGGTTTGGTGGGCTTCTATCACCCGTTGTCATGGGGTTAATTACTTTTAATCATATAGATTTAATGTATGATTTAAGTCATGATCCAGTATTAACAAAGTCATTAGAGTCTCTCGGATGTGACCTCTATTATAGGTTTGGCGGGCTTCTATCACCCGTTGTCATGGGGTTAATTACTTTTAATCATATAGATTTAATGTATGATTTATCACAAGATCCAGTATTAACAAAGTCATTAGAGTCTCTCGGATGTGACCTCTATTATAGGTTTGGTGGGCTTCTATCACCCGTTGTCATGGGGTTAATTACTTTTAATCATATAGATTTAATGTATGATTTAAGTCAAGATCCAGTATTAACAAAGTCATTAGAGTCTCTCGGATGTGACCTCTATTATAGGTTTGGCGGGCTTCTATCACCCGTTGTCATGGGGTTAATTACTTTTAATCATATAGATTTAATGTATGATTTATCACAAGATCCAGTATTAACAAAGTCATTAGAGTCTCTCGGATGTGACCTCTATTATAGGTTTGGCGGGCTTCTATCACCCGTTGTCATGGGGTTAATTACTTTTAATCATATAGATTTAATGTATGATTTAAGTCAAGATCCAGTATTAACAAAGTCATTAGAGTCTCTCGGATGTGACCTCTATTATAGGTTTGGTGGGCTTCTATCACCCGTTGTCATGGGGTTAATTACTTTTAATCATATAGATTTAATGTATGATTTATCACAAGATCCAGTATTAACAAAGTCATTAGAGTCTCTCGGATGTGACCTCTATTATAGGTTTGGTGGGCTTCTATCACCCGTTGTCATGGGGTTAATTACTTTTAATCATATAGATTTAATGTATGATTTAAGACAAGATCCAGTATTAACAAAGTCGTTAGAGTCTCTCGGATGTGACCTCTATTATAGGTTTGGCGGGCTTCTATCACCCGTTGTCATGGGGTTAATTACTTTTAATCATATAGATTTAATGTATGATTTAAGTCAAGATCCAGTATTAACAAAGTCATTAGAGTCTCTCGGATGTGACCTCTATTATAGGTTTGGCGGGCTTCTATCACCCGTTGTCATGGGGTTAATTACTTTTAATCATATAGATTTAATGTATGATTTATCACAAGATCCAGTATTAACAAAGTCGTTAGAGTCTCTCGGATGTGACCTCTATTATAGGTTTGGCGGGCTTCTATCACCCGTTGTCATGGGGTTAATTACTTTTAATCATATAGATTTAATGTATGATTTAAGTCAAGATCCAGTATTAACAAAGTCATTAGAGTCTCTCGGATGTGACCTCTATTATAGGTTTGGTGGGCTTCTATCACCCGTTGTCATGGGGTTAATTACTTTTAATCATATAGATTTAATGTATGATTTAAGTCAAGATCCAGTATTAACAAAGTCATTAGAGTCTCTGGGATGTGACCTCTATTATAGGTTTGGCGGGCTTCTATCACCCGTTGTCATGGGGTTAATTACTTTTAATCATATAGATTTAATGTATGATTTATCACAAGATCCAGTATTAACAAAGTCATTAGAGTCTCTCGGATGTGACCTCTATTATAGGTTTGGCGGGCTTCTATCACCCGTTGTCATGGGGTTAATTACTTTTAATCATATAGATTTAATGTATGATTTATCACAAGATCCAGTATTAACAAAGTCATTAGAGTCTCTGGGATGTGACCTCTATTATAGGTTTGGTGGGCTTCTATCACCCGTTGTCATGGGGTTAATTACTTTTAATCATATAGATTTAATGTATGATTTATCACAAGATCCAGTATTAACAAAGTCATTAGAGTCTCTGGGATGTGACCTCTATTATAGGTTTGGCGGGCTTCTATCACCCGTTGTCATGGGGTTAATTACTTTTAATCATATAGATTTAATGTATGATTTATCACAAGATCCAGTATTAACAAAGTCATTAGAGTCTCTCGGATGTGACCTCTATTATAGGTTTGGCGGGCTTCTATCACCCGTTGTCATGGGGTTAATTACTTTTAATCATATAGATTTAATGTATGATTTAAGTCAAGATCCAGTATTAACAAAGTCATTAGAGTCTCTCGGATGTGACCTCTATTATAGGTTTGGCGGGCTTCTATCACCCGTTGTCATGGGGTTAATTACTTTTAATCATATAGATTTAATGTATGATTTAAGTCAAGATCCAGTATTAACAAAGTCATTAGAGTCTCTCGGATGTGACCTCTATTATAGGTTTGGCGGGCTTCTATCACCCGTTGTCATGGGGTTAATTACTTTTAATCATATAGATTTAATGTATGATTTAAGTCATGATCCAGTATTAACAAAGTCATTAGAGTCTCTCGGATGTGACCTCTATTATAGGTTTGGCGGGCTTCTATCACCCGTTGTCATGGGGTTAATTACTTTTAATCATATAGATTTAATGTATGATTTAAGTCAAGATCCAGTATTAACAAAGTCATTAGAGTCTCTCGGATGTGACCTTTATTATAGGTTTGGCGGGCTTCTATCACCCGTTGTCATGGGGTTAATTACTTTTAATCATATAGATTTAATGTATGATTTAAGTCATGATCCAGTATTAACAAAGTCATTAGAGTCTCTCGGATGTGACCTCTATTATAGGTTTGGTGGGCTTCTATCACCCGTTGTCATGGGGTTAATTACTTTTAATCATATAGATTTAATGTATGATTTAAGACAAGATCCAGTATTAACAAAGTCGTTAGAGTCTCTCGGATGTGATCTTTATTATAGGTTTGGTGGGCTTCTATCACCAGTTGTTATGGGGTTAATTACTTTTAATCATATAGATTTAATGTATGATTTAAGTCAAGATCCAGTATTAACAAAGTCATTAGAGTCTCTCGGATGTGACCTCTATTATAGGTTTGGTGGGCTTCTATCACCCGTTGTCATGGGGTTAATTACTTTTAATCATATAGATTTAATGTATGATTTAAGTCATGATCCAGTATTAACAAAGTCATTAGAGTCTCTCGGATGTGACCTCTATTATAGGTTTGGTGGGCTTCTATCACCCGTTGTCATGGGGTTAATTACTTTTAATCATATAGATTTAATGTATGATTTATCACAAGATCCAGTATTAACAAAGTCATTAGAGTCTCTCGGATGTGACCTCTATTATAGGTTTGGTGGGCTTCTATCACCCGTTGTCATGGGGTTAATTACTTTTAATCATATAGATTTAATGTATGATTTATCACAAGATCCAGTATTAACAAAGTCATTAGAGTCTCTCGGATGTGACCTCTATTATAGGTTTGGTGGGCTTCTATCACCCGTTGTCATGGGGTTAATTACTTTTAATCATATAGATTTAATGTATGATTTATCACAAGATCCAGTATTAACAAAGTCATTAGAGTCTCTCGGATGTGACCTCTATTATAGATTTGCGGGCTTCTATCACCCGTTGTCATGGGGTTAATTACTTTTAATCATATAGATTTAATGTATGATTTATCACAAGATCCAGTATTAACAAAGTCATTAGAGTCTCTCGGATGTGACCTCTATTATAGATTTGCGGGCTTCTATCACCCGTTGTCATGGGGTTAATTACTTTTAATCATATAGATTTAATGTATGATTTATCACAAGATCCAGTATTAACAAAGTCATTAGAGTCTCTCGGATGTGACCTCTATTATAGGTTTGGTGGACTTCTATCACCCGTTGTCATGGGGTTAATTACTTTTAATCATATAGATTTAATGTATGATTTATCACAAGATCCAGTATTAACAAAGTCATTAGAGTCTCTGGGATGTGACCTCTATTATAGGTTTGGTGGGCTTCTATCACCCGTTGTCATGGGGTTAATTACTTTTAATCATAGATTTAATGTATGATTTAAGTCATGATCCAGTATTAACAAAGTCATTAGAGTCTCTCGGATGTGATCTTTATTATAGGTTTGGTGGGCTTCTATCACCCGTTGTCATGGGGTTAATTACTTTTAATCATATAGATTTAATGTATGATTTATCACAAGATCCAGTATTAACAAAGTCATTAGAGTCTCTGGGATGTGACCTCTATTATAGGTTTGGCGGGCTTCTATCACCCGTTGTCATGGGGTTAATTACTTTTAATCATATAGATTTAATGTATGATTTAAGTCATGATCCAGTATTTACAAAGTCATTAGAGTCTCTGGGATGTGACCTCTATTATTGGTTTGGTGGGCTTCTATCACCCGCTGTCATGGGGTTAATTACTTTTAATCATAAGATTTAATGTATGATTTAAGTCAAGATCCAGTATTAACAAAGTCGTTAGAGTCTCTCTGTGACCTCTATTATAGGTTTGGTGGGCTTCTATCACCCGTTGTCATGGGGTTAATTACTTTTAATCATATAGATTTAATGTATGATTTAAGTCAAGATCCAGTATTAACAAAGTCATTAGAGTCTCTCGGATGTGACCTCTATTATAGGTTTGGCGGGCTTCTATCACCCGTTGTCATGGGGTTAATTACTTTTAATCATATAGATTTAATGTATGATTTATACAAGATCCAGTATTAACAAAGTCGTTAGAGTCTCTCGGATGTGACCTCTATTATAGGTTTGGCGGGCTTCTATCACCCGTTGTCATGGGGTTAATTACTTTTAATCATATAGATTTAATGTATGATTTAAGTCATGATCCAGTATTTACAAAGTCATTAGAGTCTCTGGGATGTGACCTCTATTATAGGTTTGGCGGGCTTCTATCACCCGTTGTCATGGGGTTAATTACTTTTAATCATATAGATTTAATGTATGATTTATCACAAGATCCAGTATTAACAAAGTCGTTAGAGTCTCTGGGATGTGACCTCTATTATAGGTTTGGTGGGCTTCTATCACCAGTTGTCATGGGGTTAATTACTTTTAATCATATAGATTTAATGTATGATTTAATGATCCAGTATTAAAGTCATTAGAGTCTCTCGGATGTGACCTCTATTATAGGTTTGGCGGGCTTCTATCACCCGTTGTCAGTTAATTACTTTTAATCATATAGATTTAATGTATGACTTCACAAGATCCAGTATTAACAAAGTCATTAGAGTCTCTGGGATGTGACCTCTATTATAGGTTTGCAGGCTTCTATCACCCGTTGTCATGGGGTTAATTACTTTTAATCATATAGATTTAATGTATGATTTATCACAAGATCCAGTATTAACAAAGTCATTAGAGTCTCTCGGATGTGACCTCTATTATAGGTTTGGCGGGCTTCTATCACCCGTTGTCATGGGGTTAATTACTTTTAATCATATAGATTTAATGTATGATTTATCACAAGATCCAGTATTGTCAAGAGTCTCTGGGATGTGACTCTATTATAGGTTTGCAGGCTTCTATCACCCGTTGTCATGGGGTTAATTACTTTTAATCATATAGATTTAATGTATGATTTTCACAAGATCCAGTATTAACAAAGTCGTTAGAGTCTCTCGGATGTGACCTCTATTATAGGTTTGGTGGGCTTCTATCACCCGTTGTCATGGGGTTAATTACTTTTAATCATATAGATTTAATGTATGATTTATCACAAGATCCAGTATTAACAAAGTCATTAGAGTCTCTGGGATGTGACCTCTATTATAGGTTTGGCGGGCTTCTATCACCCGTTGTCATGGGGTTAATTACTTTTAATCATAGATTTAATGTATGATTTAAGTCATGATCCACAAAGTCATTAGACGGATGTGACCTCTATTATAGATTTGCGGGCTTCTATCACCCCATGGGGTTAATTACTTTTAATCATATAGATTTAATGTATGATTTATCACAAGATCCAGTATTAACAAAGTCATTAGAGTCTCTCGGATGTGACCCTATTATAGGTTTGGCGGGCTTCTATCACCCGTTGTCATGGGGTTAATTACTTTTAATCCACAAGATCCAGTATTAACAAAGTCGTTAGAGTCTCTCGGATGTGACCGGGCTTCTATCACCCCATGGGGTTAATTACTTTTAATCATATAGATTTTATTGCTATTAAAAATGGACACAGAGAATGCAGAACAGAATCAAACGAATCACACAAACACCAGTGAACCAGGGCCCGGGGTTGAAACACGTCACTAAAAATGAGCTGCGAATTCAAGCTGGTAAACGGTTAGCAGAGAACCGTGCAGAGAAAAGCTTTCTGACTAAAAATGATGAAGAAGTGCATGGTCATTCCGCAGTTGGGACTTGAAGGAATACAAGAGTGGACTGGGTGTTGGTTACTGGCTTATAATATAATATATAAAAGATATATGGTCAGGAAAAGAGTAATTCCAAACGTTTGGTGCAACAAAGGTTTAAAATCTGACAGTGATCCATTTATGATGCAATAATAACCTTAATAATAACTTAATTAGTAACATAATAATAACTTGAATAAGTACTGATGAGTTTCTTGAGTAAGAACTTGAAGTGACTTGAGGTGACTTGACAGTGACTTGAAGATGCCTTGAGTTAGAACTTAATAAGAACTTGAATAATAACTTAATGAAGAACAACACAAGATACTAACAAGTTGTTGTGTGCATACAGCCTCTTTGCCTTTATTATGAACGGGGGCTATGGCTGTATGCGTGCGAGCGAGCGTGTGTGTGTGTGTGTGCATGCGTGCGTGTGTGCATGCGTGCGTGTGTGTGTGTGTGTGTGTGAGTGAGTGCGTGTGTGTGCATGCGTGTGAGTGTGTGTGTGTGCATGCGTGTGTGTGTGTGTGTGTGTGTGTGTGTGTGTGTGTGAGTGCGTGTGTGTGTGCATGCGTGTGCATGCGTGTGAAAGAGGGAAGGGTGCAAACAGTCTATTGCCTTTATTTTAGCAGGGCTAGACTGATTGCCGGGGAGGGCTTGAAAAA
Organism: Phymorhynchus buccinoides; assembly: GCA_017654935.2. Taxonomy (NCBI): domain Eukaryota; kingdom Metazoa; phylum Mollusca; class Gastropoda; order Neogastropoda; family Raphitomidae; genus Phymorhynchus; species Phymorhynchus buccinoides. Next base: position 1,212,693 of record JAGGCT020004101.1, read on the forward strand.
GTATGCCAAACACTCCTGTCAGGAGTACTTGATACAGTTATGACTATTGTCTGGGGTAATAGGTCATTGTAACTGTATCAAGTACTCCTGCCAAGAGTGTTTGTCCTAGTTATGACTGTCGTCTGTGGTAAAAGGTCATTGTAACTGTATCAAGTACTCCTCGGAAGAGTGTTTGTCCTAGTTTTCTGATCCAGCCAGCCAGCCGAACCAAGCCTAGCCAACACAACCTGACGCACCCTAACCAATCAATATTATGTCAAGCCATCACCAGCTGGCTACTTGCTATTTTTATCATGCCTTATAACAATCTAGTTTAGCAACTTATACTGTTAGTTTAGTAAGAACATTTTGTAGGTTATTAGTTAAAGAATAAGAATAAAAAACCCTCGCTCAGCTCATCTTAATTAGTGCCCTCCTACTTCTTAACTCCCTCACTGTCCTAGGAAAGGTTATGAGTGTTACTCCTAGGTTAACAGTGAAGAAGTTAAGCCCCTGAACTTGGGATCAGACAATGGCGAGTTACCCTAAGATTAGCTGAGCGAGTTTTTTTTTTAAAATTTAGGGTGGCGGGGATTAAGCAAAAATATCCTAAAACTAGTTTAGTGACCCAGCCAGTTAGTTCTCCCTATGGATCCCCAACGTGATGCCGCGTCTATCAGGAACACCTAACCTTTAAAAAAAAATCTGCTTATGATCGTTTAAACGAATTGTTAAACCATCAACAGATCGAAGCATTTGTTAGAAATAGAATGCGCCACGTATTCTTGTTCAGCACGCTCCATCATCAACTCCTTAGCCATTTTTTTTATTTTACAAAGCACAAAGAATCACACACAAAAATGTAGAAACGTAGAGCTACGTCCTTTGTCGTCAACGCCTAGCCACAAAATGGAGTGGCCAGGATTTTTCCAAGATGTCAGCTAAAGTCACGTGTCAGCTACGAGCTTTCTGATTGGTTAAATAGAGCTCAAAAGCGTCGCACCATATTAAATAATGACACATTTTCATCATCATCTGCATCATCATCACTTCTTGATCAACTGCTGAGCTGAGAGGTTGCCTTGCTGAGAGAGAGCCATACAGAGAGAAGGAAAGAATACGATCTTCACTACATTACAAGTACGGCGGTTGACTGACAGAGGAGTGGACACCACTTCCATTCTTTGGGCCTCTTCTGCCAGCCCCGCCGCACGACATCTTTCGTTGAGCTTGCTCCGAACTTGGGTTTCGAGGAGGACTTGGGATCACTTCTTCTACGACTGTCTTCTGCTTCTGCCTCCACCAACGACGTCTCCTTCTGCTCTTCACTACACGTCGTTGGATCTATCTATGTGAACATAAATAGGGTTCTAAGGTTTTGTTTTTTTCATTTGTTTTGCAGTACGATGTGTTATTCGACTGCCTAGTGCTAGGGCCGTAGGACGAGCCACAAAAGTGGTGTCCCTGGGAGGAATGCGCCGGCCACCAGAGCCTTTGCACAGCAGGACTCCCAGGTCTAGGGACTAAGACCTTAGCTAGCTAGTTTTCACTGGTTTTTTTCACGTTTACTTCTTTCCTCCACTTTCTTTTTTTTTTACCGTTAGGTCATTCACATCGGTCTATCTCGTAGGCTTTTTGCCGGTGGGTACGGTCGTCATAGCATAGTCTCTGTAGGGTAGTTCCTCTTTCTTTAGGGTTGTTTTGTTTTCGCCAGCCTCCTAAATTGCTGGAGGAGCTTGTGTGCGAGCCTAACAACATAAATAGTTCAGTGTAAGTCTCTAATAAAAACTAGGTGATAGTATTCTCTTTCTCTTTCATATAAGTGTTGAACCTTTTTCCTCCGAAAAACAAAATGTAACACCAAATTTATATTCCTAGAGGTGTTCTCATCCAAAAAACCCATAATATTTTTATAACTAAAGATAAATTGTGTAAGTTAAACTGATCTTGTCTTTAAATAAAGACAGGACGAAAAACTAAAAGGATAAGTATTGAACTTGTTCCTCTTCCAAAAAGTCCAGAACTCTGCTGCCAGACTTGTCCTCAAGGTCTCTAAGTATCATCATGTTCAACCACTCCTGATATCCCTTCATTGGCTTTCCATCAAAGCACGTATTGACTACAAAATTTCCACTCTATGTCATTCTTATTTCTCTGGAAATGCCCCTAGCTACATTTCTGACATGCTTTCTGTCTATGCTCCATCAAGGCAATTGCGGTCATCTTCAGATTCCAAAATTCTCTGTGTTCCTAGTACACGAACAAAAATGTTTGGTGAGCGCTCCTTTTCCTTTTCGGCCCCATCAGTTTGGAACTCCTTACCACGCGAAATCCGCCATATCCAGTCCTTGCAATGTTTCAAATCAGCTCTCAAGACCCACCTGTTCAAGCTACATCACAACCTTTAGGCCACATTACTTCTGGACTCTATTCTCACACACACACTCCCCTCACCCCATATTAGTTTCACTGTGTGTTGACTGCAATGTGTACGTCAGCTTTGTTGCGAGAGAGAGAGAGAGAGAGAGAGAGAGAGATGGAGGAGAGAGAGAGAGAGAGAGAGAGAGAGAGAGAGAGAGAGAGATGAGAGAGTGAGTGTGTGTGTGTGGTGTGTGATGCGTTGTTCAACTGATTGTATTTTGTATTGTGTTTTTTTGGGTGGGGTGAGTGGTGGTGATGGTAACGGTGTGTGTGTGTGTGTGTGTGGTGTGTGTGTGTGTGTGTGTGTGTGTGTGTGTGTGTGTGTGTGTGTGTGTATGTGCCGGTACGTGCGTGTATGTGTGGGTGGGGTGTGTATGTGTATGCATATTTGCATGTGCGTGAGCGATTATTTCGTTTTGTTGTTGAATTTCTTGCTTCTTAATTATTTATTTTTGTTAAGCGCATAGAGCTCCACATTGGTGGAGGAATGCGCTATATAAATGATTCACTATTATTATTATTATTATTAAAAATAAAATGTAATAGTAAATTTATACTCTTGGGTTTGTTCCCAACTAAAAGAAATATAATATTTTTCATAATTAAAAGTAAATTGTGAAACTTAAATTGATCTTGCCTTCAAGTAAGGTAAAGACAGAACGCTTAATAAAAGGATAGTTTGCCTATTTAAAAGTAGGTGCTTAAACTAACTGTGTAAAATTTCCAGCGATCTCATTGGTCGCTGGTAATAACGTAAAACCAAAGACAACTAAATAGAAATACAATTATGTAGCTGGGACACGGGAAAATCCTAGCGTTTTCATTGGTCCCCCGCATTAACGAAAGTATAAAAACCAGAAATTTAGCCCTTTTGTTCCGACCGTGCTTTAGGTCCTAGTTAACTTTTTAAAAACAAAAAGTGTAAAATAGATAGGTTTCCCCCCTTCTTGGGTAACAAAGGCCTTTGGCCCATAAATATGGAAACCCCGGCTTCCCCGGACGGGGTGGAATCCCCCCCTGCCAGGGCAAGGCCCCAGGAGTCCTTAGGGGAAAAGTTCTGGGCCTCCCCCAACAAGACAGGACGAAGGTCATTTCCAGTGTCATTTTCCAACTGCTCACTGAGTGAGTCGGACCAAGAGTCTACCACTCCCCTTGAAAAACCGCTGTCGTCGGGCAAAAAAACCACTGTCCTTGATGACAGTGTATTTCTTACCTCGGTGGAGGACAATGGGTCCTTCACCGAGATTCATTCAAGAAAAAAGAAAAGGTCCAGAAGAGAAAGGGGGTCCAGTGACCCCCTGGAAGAAGGGGTCCCGGACCCTCCAAAAACAACCCCTGAGGGGAAAAAGCTCAGGGATGACTTTAGGTCAATGGAGGAGGCCTCCAATCCACATTCCCCCCCGTCCGGGAGTTCCACCAGAGGAAATAGCACAGGGGCCCATCCTCAACCTAGTAAAAACACTGCAGCCGAGCCACAAGCGTGTGGTTCGGAGGCAGTGTTGGAAAGCACTCCTGTAGCCACAGAAATAGTGATTGAGCAGGTGGAATCAGTGTGGGGCAAAACTCCGGCTGCTAACCTAGCTTCTAAATCTAACCAAAGCCAGAACACTCAAAAACCCACGAGTACTAAAACTGACCCAAGAAATGTGGCACCTCCAGTGTTTCTTAGGTTTCCCATTGTTATGGAAGACCTGGGTACAGGTACGGCAAAGTTTCGAGCTCTAGGGCCTAACTCTAGTTTCCAACTCTAGAAGAGCACTGTGGGAACCATCCTCAGCCAGCGACCTCTTTCCACCAATCGCTGGCTGATTGGATGCAATTCACTAAACCAACAGAAACAACTACTAAACCAGAAATCTCTAGCGGGAATACATATAAAATGTCATATCCCAGCAGCTACTACCGAGGGCGTGATAAAAGGTATTGCTACATCAGAGAACACTAGCAACTTGATCCCCCACATTCAAAATGCCAGGCAAGCTATCCGCCTGAAGAACAAGGATGGTACTCCTTCTAGAGCCATAAAAATCACTTTCGACTTACCCACTCTCCCACCTACTGTCAGAATTCAGGCAGAAGAATTCGTAGTCCACACTTATGTGGCACCGGTACGTAGATGTCGTAAATGTGTCCGCCTTGGGCACTCGCAAGACCAATGTAGGTCCAACAAAGAAATCTGTGTGCGTTGTGCCCAGGGCGGACATAACGTTAAAGATTGTTCCTCCACTAACATGAAGTGCGTAAATTGTGGTGGAGGACACTCGGGAGCCTACCTCGGATGCCCAGAGTATCAGGCACGCCTTAGAGCCAATAAAATAAGAGGAGCCTCCTTCATTCCATTCTCTGAAGCAATTCGTAGAGCTAAAACCCAACTAAAAGACGAAAAAACAGAAAGGGAAAGCCTGAAACCACCTCCCTCTCCCCCTCCTCAGGTGGATACCCTCTGGAGAACAGAGGAAAGGACGCATGCCTCTCCATTAGGGAGCTATGCAGCAGCCCTCCAGAATCGAATTAGTGTCACACAGAAAAATGCCAGTCACAAACAACATGAAATAGTAACAAATGCCTCTTCCACTCCAACCATAGCGCCAAAACCAGTTGTCACATACAAAACAAGGACGAAAAGAATAAACAGTAACAGAATTCGCTCTTTAAAGCTTAAAGCCAACACTCTGAAAGCCTCTCTCTCAAAGACTGTCTCAGAGACGAGAATTCAGGAGATTGTCGCTGAAGAAATACAAAAACAAACCCAGTCCATGATAACTACAGTGACTAAATACATGGATAAACTCATGACCACCTTTACCCAGAAACAACAAGCATCAACACCAACAACATCAGCTGATACTCCTTCTACCCCTACAACTTTAAATCTCGACCAATTTGCTAAAGCTTCCTCTAATAAACCTCCTAGAGAACAGATAGTCACCCAAATTCTTATCTCACTCGCAAAAGCCAAAACAACCAATCAACCCTCACTGCTGCTAGACGGTCTGGCCACCCTCTTTCCTGTGGTGGCGGGCTCAATTCCAACTGCTCTCTCTAAAGACACTAGTTTGCTTAGTCTGGCCAACCTGGTCTGCGAAAACAGTTCCATTGGCAGACCCAGAAACAGAGCCATACCATCAACTACAGGTAGATCAGACCTTGCTTAACTACAAACCAAACAAAACCCCTGACTAAACAAACTTTCAGGACCCCGAAAATGGGGTCCCAAAACATCCCTTTTAGTATACTTCAATGGAATTGCCGTTCAATAATCAGTAATATAGACTTGTTGGTAAACTTCCTAGCTACCAACCCTATTCAATATCAAATTCTCTGTTTACAGTCTTTAAATATCGAATACTCAGGCCTTCCAAGGATAGAAGGCTTTCAATTCCCACCAGCTGTCAATAGTATGAGAGGGCGCATTAAAACTGCTACATACGTCCGATCCAACATATACTATC
>JAGGCT020004101.1:1219044-1226544 GCA_017654935.2 Phymorhynchus buccinoides
ATGTTGCCTGTTTAAAGACTTTTTATTTTAAATAAGTACCTTGGGTTTAGAGAGTATTAGAATAACCAATTCAATGACATAAGTGCGGTCAAAAACAACCTGAAACCGACCGGGGAGGTGCAGCTACTTATTCTTGCATGTTGTGCTAGCATCAGTAGACTTGACACCAGCTTAACTTGGAAACGCGCATACATACCTTCTATTGCCGAGAGCTTAGCCAGTTAATGATCAAGAAGTTGAAGATAGCAGCACCAAATATCATCACGATCAATTATGATTCCTCTTCAAAGGCTGTTCTTTACGAATTCCGATTAAACATCGCAAGATTTTCATAGTCATAGTCATCCACTCGAACAAGGCACTTCCGGAAGAGATAACATGCAAACCACGTTTTGATTGGCTCAGACACATCAAATGTAGGTCAAAAGCGCTGATTGGTTCCTCGCTATTAACATGTTTACCTTGCTGGGTTCACTAGGCCTAGTAGGCCTTTGCAAGCCTTGTATTCGTTTGCAATCAGAAACAAAATCTCACGCTCCTTAAGTATGAGAATAAAATGTTTAAGGCTCAAGGAATTTCCTTCAAAACTATGAACAGCAATGTTTGAATGTGTGAACTGTTTTTGAGTGCACCATGTAGTTCGGCAACTGAACAAGCAAAGTAGGTTGCAGACGACAAACTGTGCAGCAGGATTTGACAATACACATGCGCAGTTCATACTTTCCTATTCCCAACTCCCCGACTAGTACATCAACTAAGTTGCAGTAGATGAGACTTGTGATGGCTTTTGCAATGAAATATTCGGTGACTCCAGCTTCATTTTGTGCGACCAATACGAACTTTAGTATGCTACATATCAATCCGACCAACAAAACAGTCTAGAGATATAATCTTTACTGACATGTCTTACAAAAGCACCACAACAACAAAACAGCATTCCAGGACTATGACAACAAACACTATGGCATTATCAATGACGTCACACTACCCGTAGGGAGAGGACTGAGAAAATTGACAGATTTTGTATAAATTTGAAAGAACGCGACAGAAGCAATAAAAGTACGTCTAAAACTTTTTATATTAAAAGGGACAAGACCTAACACCCATGATCCGCTTCTTCAACAAAGTTACACAGCGGTTCCCATTACATTTATATTTAATCCCATTAAACGGTCACCCTGACGGATGAGTTTTTGTAAGAAACACGTCCAGATCACCAGGAAAACACCCTTTACATAGATCACAACACTCACTTTGCTCAGGTTTCCTAGAAACCAAACCGTCAAAACGGCGATTCCTCCTTGGCGGAGGTGCTGGAAGTCAAAATATTTCACCCAAAGAGAAGGCGTGTGCCGTCTCTTTTCTAATGGCCCCTGCGTTTAGACTAAATCGTTTGCACGAAATTTTCGCAATATAAGCCTTTTTCTCGTTTTTCTTTTAAAATGTTATGCATATTATCTAAAGCAGTTTTGCTCACAACAAAGGAAACAGATCCAATTTTCTTTTTTTACTGCACTACTAAAAAAAAAAAAAACCGCTTCAACCACAATGAGTGATCTTCACCCACTCCATCCAAAATGGCTACTATCTCCGGCATCTCCGCCAAGGAGGAATCGCCGTTTTGACGGTTTAATTTATAGGAAACCAGATCAAAGTGAGTTTTCCAATCCTTGAACAGACTGTCTTTCTGGTGATCTCGACGTGTTTCTTGCAAAAAACTCATCCGTCAGGGTGCACCTTTAAGCTTCTACAACGCTCACCTGCCCACTATCACCACAAGGCATCGATTTCTTGCCAGAACACAGCGGATGAACACAAAAATCCTCATCACTCCCATCAAAACAATCCGCGTGGTAATCACAAACCAGAGTGAAGGGCAGGCGCTCTCCTTCCGTGGAGCACAGAAAGTACAGAGTGTCTGATGACGTGTTGGGGGCTGAGCACCACGATGACGTCAGCACGGTGAGCGCGTCATTGGGTGGTTGGAAATCGATGCTAACGTTAGCCCAACAATTACTGAGTACGTCACAAGCCGCGAATTCTGGTATCCAGTGATGATCTGAACAACGGGTAACATGAAGAGGGTAGGTACGCTCAGACACAGAAACTTCTGCCAGTGTGATTTGTCCCTGCTTCTCTTGTGATGGTTGATTTTGCTGTCCCTCAGAAGGTTGGCTGGAACCCGAAGCAGAAGGGATTTCGCACAGGTAATAGTAGTGGAATGTTTCAGTGCAAGAGTGATCCGCCACGTGCACACTGCGTATGTCACCGTCTGTCATGGCTCCGCAATAGGGCGGAAGAATAGTTTTCGCTCTGTCGTCGAATCCTTTGGTTGAGAGAGAGAGAGAGAGAGAGAGAGAGAGAGAGAGAGAGAGAGAGAGAGAGAGAGAGAGAGAGAGAGAGAGAGAGACAGACAGACAGACAGACAGACAGACAGACAGATAGACATAACTAGTCTTTTTTAATAGCAGACTCAAAGAGACTTGGAAACAACTGTAAATCGTCTTTGAGTGATTCAGCAGTAAAATGGAAGAGCATTCCATTTTCTTGGAATCACTCCCTATGAACAGGGGAATGGGAACCAATCCTTTGGTTGAAAGAGAGAGAGAGAGAGAGAGAGAGAGAGAGAGAGAGAGAGAGAGAGAGAGAGAGAGAGAGAGAGAGAGAGAGAGAGAGAGAGAATTATAACACCCTAAATACTTGTAGTCATTTACACTTTGTGATCAATAAAACTAGATTTTAGAAACATTTGGAAGAAATGTACATATCAGTGTATTATATTGCTTTGTTAATCAGAGTGGTGTTTATCTATTCTTATGTCTGCATTATTGACCCATTTTCATTGTTAAAATAGGATGGGGAAGGGGGGGGGGGGGGGGGGGGGGGCAGGGGGGGGGGGGTAAATTCCCTGAAAGCAGTCCTTTTACTGCATAATGTAATCGTTTTATTTGTATTTGTTAGGAGTTCGTTTTTTGTCTGTAGAATTATCACGTCATCAGATTTTTGTTTTGACTACTAGGATTGAATTTGGTTTAAGACTTCTAAAAAGTAATCAACGATCAACAACGGAAAGAACAAGACAACATAGCCTGACTTCGATTATAAAAGGAAGCCAGTAACGTTCAGACACATATTCCTAATAAATTACCAAAATAGTCACGGTAGAGAGAGAACGTGACCCGTGGGTGGTAAACGATCGTCTGGTCGTCCCACTGAAACATTCGCTTGTATCTGCAACGTACCACCAGATATAGCAGCAGCAGCAACCGCATCGTCGTCGTCGTCGTTGACGTCATAATCATCATCATCATCGTCGTCGTTGTCGTCATAGCCATCATCATCATCATCATCATCATCATCATCATCATCATCATCATCCATCACAATTATTATTATAACAACGACAGCAATAATAATGAATAAATAACATTTATGGGGCGCAATATCCTGAAATAGCCCAAAGCGCCTTCAGAAGCAAAATACAACAAGTGCGTCTCCGGGCGGCAGACATTCAATTCAATTCAATTCAAAAATATTTATTATCCATTAAAAAAACAAGTTTAAAATAGAACATTTTCTTCCACAACATGTGCAGCAGATTGAACTAAAACGAGTACATTACATCAATCATTAAGAACATACACACACACACACACACACACACACACACACACACACACACACACACACACACACACGGCAACATGTCCTTTGCCCCCCCCCCCCCCCTATATCCGCTCTATAAGTTAGCCCCGCCCTCTTTGCTCTACAATAAACGTGAAGTGAATCCGTTCAACGGTTCACGAGATACACCCGGAGACAAACACAGGAAAACAAACAAGGTGAAAAGTCAAGGTGAAAGCAAAAAAAGCTTCAAAATGTTTCGCACTGCACACTTGAGTGATGCCGATCAAAAAATATATGGTTATATGGGTGTACAATGAATGGCTTTCATACTGCAACCTCAAGATCAAATGTCAAGATCAAGATCCAGAGGCTTAAAATTCACACACTGCATTTCTTATGCCATGCTGATCAAGAATATAAAATATATTTATGTGTGTATATAACTGCAAAATGTGAAAGATATGGCTATGACACTAATTTCCAAGGTTACATTCTTGACCTTCACCTTGAACTTGATTGGTACCCAGTATTTGGTATTACCATAAGGCAAAGCAGCCACATACCAAGTTTGAACATCGTAAATCCAATGATGTGAAAGATATGGCAACAAGAAGAAATGTACATTTTCAAGGTCAAAGTTCTAGGTCAGCACAGCTATAGGTTTTCTACTACTGGACCATAACAATTATGTGTAATGTGATGCACGACAGGTCTACCACACAAAATGTGAAGCGGTTCTGTCCACTGGTTCAGGATATATATACCAGACCGTCAAAAAAATAAAACAAGTATATCACCGAGGAGCAGGCATAATCCTCCGTTTTATTTCCCCTCCCACAGTCATACAGCGAGCGGCAGACCCTCCAGCACATAATATTCCTTGTCCTCTTTGCGTCCTTTAGCTGATGGTGATCACAGATGTATGGTTATGGGAATGCTCTGCTAACAGTTTGCAAACTATAACCAATCCTAAAAGAGAAAAGGTCAAACGTTAAGGTCAAGGTCATGAAGGTAACGAATAGGTTGCACCACACGTGATATTGAAGCAGTCTACCAGCCTGCTAATTTTGATAACTATATCTGCAAAAATCGACCTCGACCGTGATCGGTACTCACTATTCAGAATTACCATAAGCCAATGCACCCACATACCCAATTTGAACATTTAAGTCCAACCGCATAAAATATATGGCCACGATAAGAAATCTAGGATCTCAATGTGACACGTCAAGGTTAATGTCAGCATGGCTATATTTTGTTTTTAATTTTTATGTTGAACCTTCTGCTCTAGACTTAGTAATACACAACCACATTTTTGTCTTTTAATAATCTGTCAAAACCAACTGAAGAATAAAACCGTGCATAATTGGTGATGACTTCATTTGTCTTTTGACTGGTCTTATTGTACAATTTATTGCACCTTTCACTTTGAATGCATACTAACCTTTTGTGTTAAATACGTTACTGAAACAAATGTTGTGCATGCTGTAATGTTCAATAACTTGTATTGCATGTTACCAGTTGCAGTTGGTCTCATGTTAGATAACATTGATTAGCAAATGAAAAAAAAAGTTTATCATGGTAAGCACTATGTAAAAGCCATGTTAAAAATTACGTAACCAGGCATTAGAATGCATCTTACCTGACAGGCAAATTAGGAAAAGGGGAAGTCAGCCCCACAAACACGTCACGACTGTGCCCTGCCCACCACACCACCTCCATCACCGCCTCCATCTCCTCCCTGGTGTTGAAGCTGGCCAGGTGACCCCCATGACGTGAACACCTGTCCCTGACCTGGTGGTAGGTCACTGCCTCTGAGGGCTGACCCAGCCAGTAACAGCCCCTGTGGCCCTTCACACTGAACCCTGTCCTTCCTTCCCTTTCACACAGCTCGTGGTGGCAGCGGCTTTCATCCTGGGCCCAGTCACACTGCACCACCAGGTTGCAGGACAGGTGAGGCTCCAGGTCCATCCAGCTTGTTGGGCTGGAGCAGTTCCACTGGTTGGAGGACAGCTTGTGGGGAAGGGACGATGGCTGGATGGTACAAGATCACAGACAAACACACTAGTACAAAAACTTCAGACATTATACAGACAACCACACAACAAGTGTAAAGTGACGTAATTTTATTAACGCCAGACACCATAAAACTGTAAGTTTTGACGAATGCGCCTGTGTCAACATGCTACATACAACTCCCCCTCACTAATCCAATTCACACGCAAGTCATCATCAAAAGTTCATAATTGCGACGGGGGAGGTCCCTATTCACCTATTCCTTCCCTTGCGAAGGCAAGCTCTGCCTCTGCGCTCATCAGTGTGGGACCGCCTTGGAGTGCAACTTTCCACCAAACTGAAGGTATACACCATCGTCCTGACCACTCTGCTGTACGCATGCGAAACGTGAATGGTATACCAAAGGCATGCAAAGAAGGAAAAAGTAATATGAACTTTAATAAAACATTATAAACTATCATAAACTAGAGAACAATACACCATCAATATATCAGAACAGAACGCAGCTGAAAAGCTTTATATAAATACATGGATGCATTTATCACAGTGTTTTCATTGCATTATGCCATAAGCAAACTCAGACGAAATTGGGTTGGACATCTATGAAACTTCAATGGAATGTATATATGTCTTAAATGGCTTAAACTTGGGCAGCACAACACAAAATGTAGTTAATCTTCAATTCCACATTAACACAGAGGACATAATTCAAAAGTGACCGAATAGTTTCTATGCTGATAGTAATGAACATCAATTCTGAAATACCATATATAAATATAAACGTCAACGCTGCCCTGGGATGGCAAAGGCAAGTAAGTCCAGAAAACCTACTTTCGAGAAAAACACACTTTTGTGTTTCATTAAATTTCTCAAACTGTATCAATGATAAACTTATTTTTGCTTATGAGTGTTGGGGAAACCTAACTTGTCCCATTCAGGTTTTGCTGATAGCTTCTTTAATGTTAGTTGTTTTTGGACTTGTATGGGCATACTGCTTTCTGCCATATTATTTCAAGAATTGACACTTTTTAAGTGTTTTGGCAAAATCGGGTATGTGGGACATACTTGGTTTGGGCATATTATTTTGGGAAACATTATTTGTTATATTTTTAAGCAAAATAAAGTGCAAGTGGACATGCTTTCTTCTGCCATAAAAATATTGAAAACGTGGTTTGCTCTTTTTCGATACAGCAATATAAGTTGTACCAGTTTAAGCACTCACAGGCTCATTACTGTGTGCATGCATTTTTAGTGTGTCAAACGACACATTAACTTTTAATTACAGAAACATAAATTTGCTTGTTTGCACCACTGTTGTTTTTCAGAGAGAGACAGAAGGAAATAAATAGGGGAAGAGGAATTAGCTGCGAATAGAAAAAAACAACAGAAAATGATAGGATTCTCCCTTTTCATCAACCATCAAGTACCTCAGCTATTTTTCGTCATTCTAATCTCTCTCTCTCTCTCTCTCTCTCTCTCTCTCTCTCTCTCTCTCTCTCTCTCTCTCTCTCTCTATCTCTCTCTCTCTCTCTCTCTACAGGCGAGTCCTCTTCTACAGGCAAGGTGAAATGTGGTGTACCCCAGGGATCTGTCCTCGGTCCATTACTGTTCTGTATTTTCATTAACGATCTTCCATTGTCTATATCCAACCCAAATGTTTCATGCGATCTTTTTGCAGATGACTCCTCCCTGCATTCCAGTTCGGAAGATGTAACTGACATCCAAAACTCTCTTCAATCAGGCTTACATGATGTATCTAAATGGTGCAAGGATAATTCTATGTTAATTCATCCCAAGAAAACAAAGTGCATGGTTGTAACCTCCCGCCAAAAGCATCAACTAACACGCCATTCCCTT
>JAGGCT020004101.1:1229044-1236544 GCA_017654935.2 Phymorhynchus buccinoides
GCACTTCTGGCTCAAATATCAAGAAGTGTTGCAAAGATACTCCTTAATAATCAGTGAAAATAGGAATGTATTCCGCGAAGCCGTTTTTGAGTTATTCAAGATTGAATATTGGCCGAATTGGCCATTTTTAGCCCATATTTCGGCCATAATTTGGCCAATCGGCATAATATTGGATGTAGAGCATGGGAATAGGGTCCGTCAATTGTCCTGTAAATTTAAGCGAAATCGGTTGAAAAATGAAAAAGATGGTGAAAGTAGGTCAACCAAATTTACATATATTTGAATAACTTCCAAACTATTAAACATATCGTCAACAAATTCCTTTCAGACCTGGGCGAACATAAGGGCTACAATATCGAATAGTTAGTTTTGAGACGTCGCTTCCTGTTTTGGCTATTCCGTGAACCACATAAAAGCTGCCTGACCATAGCGGGGGCACTTCCGGTTCGTACTTACGGTTGGATGTTATACCGAAAGTGTTGCAAATCTATTTTGTAGTCCATTCTGAAAACATGAGCGAAATCCGTGCAGCCGTTTTTGAGATATACAAGATTTAAATTTCGCCGATTTTGCGGTTTTGGGCGTTTTTTCGGCCATTGTTTGCCGACAATTCGGCGAAATGATTTAATATTTTAAATTTCACATACCCATAAGGTCCTGCCACTTTTCTAAAAAAATTCAGCCACATGGGACAAAAAAAGGGGAAGAAAAAGAAAAACTTTATGCGTTCTGTAGTGTAAGGGTGGAAAGTGGTGTGTTTATTGGGGAGTGGGGGGGGGAGGGGGGCAGGACATAAACTCTGGCCAGAGTTATGTCCTGTCCCCCCCCCCCAATAAACACACCACTTTCCACCCTTACAGAACGCATAAAATACATAGCCCAAAATTTGAAGCGATTCTGTTCAGTAGTTCACGAGATACAGCTGAACTATTATACAAACTTCCTTGCATCGAGTGATGTCCTCTCCCCCCCCCCCCACCCCCCAATAAACACACCACTTTCCACCCTTACACTACAGAACGCATAAAATACATAGCCCAAAATTTGAAGCGATTCTGTTCAGTAGTTCACGAGATACAGCTGAACTTTTATGCAAACTTCCTTGCACCATGGTACACCACCACACAAAATTTGAAGCGATTCTGTATAAAGCTGGGGGGAAATTACATAGCCCAAAGAAGGAAATTTCGGTTTTTCAAGGTCAAACTTCAAGGTCAAGGTCAGCACGGTGTTGATTAACGAAAGGAAGCTTCCTTTTCAAGCTGTCTACCCCTCTGCCAATTTTAATCAAAATCCAAACAGTAGTTTTTAGGATAATCGATACACAGACAGACACACACAGAGACACATAAACCGATCGCAATACCTCGGCCTCTGGCCGGGTAACTAGAGGAGCCTTTGTCGACATAACATTGCAGGAATGAACATTAAATGTTGTCTAAATAAACAATAAAACTAAGACTTACTCTGATGAATCATCGTCCATTTTCGCTGCAGCAACAAACTGAAACTCCAGCCACAAACAGGAATTCCAGTGGGAAACCGAAACTAGAAAATAGTAAGAAGCCTTTTGATTGATTTACAAATTGATCCATTCTTCTCATTGGATGAAGGTCATACTCTTTTCTGCCATCAAATTGTGTACTCACGTCATCGCAAAAATTACGGTCATAAAATATCGGGAAACAGAGAGAGAGAGAGGGGGGGGGGAGGGTAAAGAATGTGCGAGCGAGAGAAAGGGAGTGGGTGGAAGAGAGAGGGGGAATGGGGCAGAGAGATGAGAGAGAGAGAGAGAGAGAGAGAGAGAGAGAGATGTTGATGATAACGATTATGACGATTTGGACTTACGGTAGAAATACGTTTGTACTACGCCTAAAGCATGACAATGTATTATTGCATGTGTCTGCCATTGAAAGGCAAAGCAAAAATTTAAGAACAAAAGAAGAAGAAAAAAAAGAAGAAAAAGAAAAAAAAGTTACAAATCGGGAAATGATGAAAAGGGAATCAAAACATTGATATAAAGGCAATATTGAAATGTGCATGGCAAGAGAGAGAATGTTAAAAGCTACTAATCCTGAACCCCCATTTGTCCCAGCGTCTGGCAGCAGGCAGCCTACTACCAGCTAGGCCTACTAGGCCTACCAGAGAGTGTCTCTGCTACTAGGCCTACCAAGCCAACACTACAGCTGTGTGCAGCGCTAGCGCTCAAGCAGACACCACCCCACAAGACAGTGCCAGACTCTACTACCACGATCAGAAGCAGAGATCTCGATCCTGTTCGACTGAATGCGCCCCTGGGCTAGCCTACCACTAAGCAGCCGAACCAAACCATCGCTAGGCCTAAAGGAAGAGTTTCTGTAGGCCTACAAGAACCACACACCTACAGTGCCAGAAAAAACCAGCTTAGAAGCCTAGGCCGACACGACGACACAAGAGGCCTAAGCGGGAGAAAAAAGACAAGAAGAAAGCTTCAGCCTACAAGCTGAGAGAGCTCGAGAGAGAATATGTGAGTGAGAGAGCGAACATGAAAACTAATGCATGCAATATTAATGTCCATTAATTTGTTTCTAGGGAAATAACAACGATTCCCAAATGCGCTCCTTCCTATGGGAAGTAGGTTAGCAGCGACAAAATTCTGATCCCGAACCCCCCCAAAAAAAAACCCATTCTGGATTTAACAGTGACTGATACGGGATATAGTTAGAGGAGAGTTATAAACTGTCAGTTAACATTGCAGCCCCTTAATGAAATAGAAAATATGAATAGAAAAAAAAGACCACCGTGTATGGTAATGTTTTAAGTATGTAACTTTAGTCAAATCTGTAATATATTAGACCCTGACTTGTAGGAAGCTGTACATCATCCGGAATCCTTCACCAGTACTTGCACCACGCACATCTTTTAGTTTTATTACATCATAATACTCGCTAAAGCGAATTGTTCCTGATTTCGTTTCCAGAGTCACTTCCTGTATGCCAGAGAACACTTCCAACAAGGGAGCTAATGTTCCACAACGATTCCAATGCTCTCGTGTGAGCCCATGTGATTTGACGTAGAAGACTAAGGTTTTATGCTCCCAGCAGTGTATGTTCATGTTCCGGAAGCTCAGCATGATTGTTTGGTTATCATGAACAGTTAATGAAACACTGTCAGCTTGCACATCGCTGTCCACTACGTTAGTTCCAGGGCTGTAGTGTTCAGACTGGATATAACCTGAATTCAGACAACATCAAACCAATTCCAAATGATTACACTCCTATTTTACGAACTGTTGTTTTGGAACACAACAAAATTCATGTACCAAACCAACAACTGAGAAAATGTTTTACACAGTTTCATGAATTAATTAAAGGACCCCATATGTACTAGTCTTGAATCTATGTTCTACTTGTGGGAACTCTTTAAAGAAGATAATGTGATTCTTGTAA
Source organism: Phymorhynchus buccinoides (assembly GCA_017654935.2). Lineage (NCBI taxonomy): Eukaryota > Metazoa > Mollusca > Gastropoda > Neogastropoda > Raphitomidae > Phymorhynchus > Phymorhynchus buccinoides. The sequence continues at coordinate 1,232,473 of JAGGCT020004101.1, forward strand.
GTGCCCTAAGTTATTATTAATGTACCATAACTTTTGTATCATATAATCATATATATCGTCAAGCAGCAGTTTGCTAAAATCGAATTAGCATCCACTACTTCAGTAATCTCTAAATTCATAGATGTAACCTTAATGACACGGAAAACTCTTTTACTTTCTTTTGTCCCCATCATTTTCATATTCTACCATGTAGAGTTTTATTCGATTTGAACAGGGTTAAATGCATATTCCAAAATAATCTCAATTTTATAAGATATCACTTGTAATCAGTAGTTACTAGCTCAGCTCATAGCAGATATATGGTTCTCTGAATATCACCTGATCTTTTATCAATTGAAAGTATTACTTTTGTATCATATAATCATATATATCGTCAAGCAGCAGTTTGCTAAAATCGAATTTGCATCCACTACATCAGTAATCTTTAAATTCATAGATGCAACTTTATATAACCAATAGATGTAGCAGTAGTGATTAGTAATCAGCTGTACCTGTGTGTGTGGTGGTGTGCGTGCGTGAGATTGTTATCCATTTGTGAATGATGTTCACGGTGTAACTTGCCACTTGACAGAGGAATAATTAAAGCAGTTGAGAATCTGATCTTGTGGTGTGAAGACTGCTGTATTGATCATGCGAATGTATGAACGGACATCTTGTCTGGTGTCAGGCAATGGATTGTCTTAACCCACCAGAACAATTCCAGCTTCAAGGCAACGTCGCAGACAACTGGAAAAACTTCAAGCAAACCTTCCTGATTTACCAAGTAGCAAGTGGACTGGACAGCAAGAACAAAAAGGTGCAAAGCATGACTCTACTTCATACAATAGGCCCAGAATCACTTGACGTGTACAACACTTTCCAATGGGGAACAGGCGAATGCAGTGAACAATGCAATGCTGATACAGAACTTCATGTTGTAGAATGCATCCTCAAAAAGTGTGAAAAATACTGTGCACAAAGAAAAAATATTACGATTGAGAGACACATCTTTTTCTCCCGGAATCAGAATGAAGGGGAAGGATTTGATGTTTTTGTCACAGACCTGAAGCTGAAACTAAGTCCTGCGAGTTTGGGACACTGAAAGAGTCTCTGATCAAAGACAGAATTGTAGGGTGTGTGCACAGTGACCAGCTGAGAGGTCGACTTTTGCGTGAAGCTGATCTCACTCTGCCTAAGGCAGAAGACATTTGCCGTGCAGCAGAAGCATCAGAAGCACAAGTCAAACTCATGAATGAAGAACCTGCTGCTGTCAGTATCGTCAAGAAGGACGATAATATGCCAGCAATTCAGAACTGTGGTTACTGTGGAAAGTCTCATCAGCCACGTTAATGTCCTGCATACGACCCAAACTGTAATAACTGTGGCAAGAAGAACCATTTTGCTGCAGTGTGTCGATCTTCACTTGCGGTCAGAATGGTTCAAGGCACTCCAGGGATCAAGCTTGATGTAGAAAATGATACTGATCTCATTGTCGCCAAAATAAATGGCAAGTTGTGTTCAACCAATGAGTGTACTACAGTGATCAACGTTGAGGGTCATTGTGTCACCTTCACTCTGGATACTGGTGCCCAGGTGAATATTCTACCCTACAGCCTGTTCTGCAAACTGAAGAACACCACGCTCCAAAAGTCAAATGCTCATCTGACGTCCTACAGTGGTGATCGTCTCCGCGTGAAAGGTAAAAGCCGGTTGATGTGCACCACTAAAGACGCTGAACATGTTGTGGAGGTTCAGATTGTTGACACTCAGTCCAAGCCAATCCTAGGACTACCAACCTGTGAAGCCTTATGCTTGATTCAGCGCGTAGATGTGATCAATGACGAGACCCTTTCTTCATTCGCTGACGTGTTTAAAGGCCTTGGAAAAATGAAAGACACGTACACAAACAGAATTGATTCCACAGTCTCCCCTGTAGTCCACGCTTCCAGGAAAGTCCCAGCAGCACTTCGTGACGATCTGCAAAAGGAACTGCAGCGCATGGAAAACGAGGAAGTCATCCAAACAGTTGATTACCCAGCAAGCTGAGTGAACTCACATGTCATCGTTCAGAAGAAAAGAGGCGGACTTAGACTGTGCTTAGACCCACGAGATTTGAACAGAGAAGTTCAGCGAGAGCATTACCAGCAGAACTGAAGAGCCTATAATTGAAGAGATCGCCAGCAGACAGAGTGGGAACAAGGTTTTCAGCGTTCTGGATGCCAACTCAGTTTTTTGGCAAATTCGATTGGACAACAACAGTTCTGATCTCACATGTTTTAACACTCCATTTGGCCGATACAAGTTTCTTCGTCTCCCATTTGGTCTAAATTCAGCTGCTGAGGTCTTTGCCAAGAGGTTTCACCAAGCGTTCGAATGAATGCCAGGCGTTGAAACATACATGGACGAAATGTTGATTGGAGGCAAGAACCATCGCCGAGCGGCAGATATGTCCTTTGCCGGTTACGCCCTATACATGCCCCGCCCTGTACCTCCCTTCCCCCTCACATCTTAGGTCCCCGTCCTCCTTGTGACCTTTGGGTGATGCACCTACACACCCTTGACTGTGAGCAAAGAAAATTGAAACACAAAAGAGCAATTATCAACATTATCAAATCAGGGGAAGCAAAATGAGTAATTAAATAATCCTAGTGGAGTAGTAAATACAAAGTGTTAGCTCCCCTAACCTGAAACAAAAGACTCAAACCGACCAAACAAATCCTCAAACGCTTAGTAAAACGATTAGTCCCTGAAATTGAGGAAAATATTGACACTACATTCACAAGTACAAACTATTTTTAGGATAAACAATGTAACTTGAAAAATCTAATTACCTCAACAAGCTCGTGACAAAGGAGATACAACTGTGAGTGACCATCTCAGAGCAGCCCCCTGTGTAGAAAGAATACTTCGTGAGGAGATGTGTTCACTCCTCTCCCCAAGGTGACCCGACCCTCAACAGGAATACAGTTGATCGCCCTCCACACCTCCAGCTGAATAACTTTGCCAGAATGTTGTTCTGACCTCGACGAAAGGGTCTTGCTCGCTCTGTTCGGACTTTGAATTCCTGGCCATAACCGTCAAAGATTAAATGGCTTTACCAGAGCAGCCCTAGCTTCAATATGCTTCTCTCCAGTCCTGGAGACCGAATGAATTGTAGGAGTACTCACCCGATTCCAAGAAGACTACAAAAACTTGAACAGTTATCTAGTTAAGAGATTTTCCTAACTGCAATCATCACGAGGGACACACTTGCATGAATGACATGCACAAAACACCTGACTTGCGTGACAGGCACAATTAAAACCGAAAAGAAAGAGAAAAAAACCCAGCAATACTTGTAGACCACTCTCTCTACACCTTCACCTGCGCCAAGAACATGTAAGATACCGCGGCAAACCAAGAAGGATAACCTAGTGCCTGGAACAGCGGCAGCCTCAGATTTGTGACAATGAGACTGGCACAATTGATCCTCCTTCGTAACAATGCTTTTATTAATGCGTTGGCACAACAATTCTGGCATGCTCAGAGTGAACAACCATACACATGCCAGATATGCTGTATTTTGTTTTGTTTATCCTCGTGCCCAATGCGCTGATCATATTGATCGTTTTGTGTTCCCTGTTTGATTGGGGAGTTTCTTATTTTCTATTTTTATCTCAACTAGTATTGAATAACAAGTCTGACATCATTGATTTAAAGAAAATAACAAGAAACTACAGAATGGTTTGTATGCCATCCAATACATGTCAAGGAATGGTAATATTCACATTAAAAACGAAAAAGCATCTCTGACTGCTTGTTCTTGTATTTGTTGTCTGCGTAGCAAAAGCAACTAGATGAGTACTTCATGACAAAATAGTAAATCATGAAATTACAAATATGTTTAAAAACTCTGCTGATATGATTTTAAGTTTATTGTAAATACGACATGTACATAATATAGCACTATCTACTCACCTGTATGGGACAAAATAGGTACAATTTCAAGCCATTTCTTGAGAGGAAAGGCTGTTCCGTTGGTAATTATCATCTCCACTCTGTAATCCTTGGTAATGTCCATCACTATGATATCAAGATGCAGTTCTATGGATGA
>JAGGCT020004101.1:1243222-1272106 GCA_017654935.2 Phymorhynchus buccinoides
ATTCTGAAAACATGAACGAAATCCGAGCAGCCGGTTTTTTTGAGATGGTCACGCATTCAAATTTCGCCGATTTTGCGGTTTTGGGCGGTTTTTCCGGCCATAGGTTTGCCGACAATTTGGCGAAATCATTTAATATTTGAAATTTTACATACCCATAAGGTCCTGCAACTCCGTTTTCTGACAATGTCAGGCCAAATCCGACACAAAAAAAAAAGGGGGAAAAAGAAGAAAAGAAAAAGAAAGAAGAATTTTGAAGAATGCAATAGTATTCACCTTAGGGAGAATCCTAATAATCCTAATACTAGTTAATTATAGAGCGCTTAAAGATGGACCCTGACGGATGAGACTTTCGAAGAAAGTAGAAACACGTCGAGATCACCAGAAAGACAGCCTTTTCAAGGACCAGAACACTCACTTTGCTCCGGTTTCCTAGAAAATTAAACCGTCAAAACGGCGATTCCTCCTTGGCGGGGTTGCAGGAGACAGTAGCCATTTTGGCTGGGGTGGGTGGAGGACACTCTTTTGTAGTTGAAGCTTTTTCTTTCTCTGGAAATGCAGGTTAACAAAAATTGGAGCTATTTCCTTTTGGTGTGAGTGAAACTCCTTTAGATAAACTATAACAATTAAAAAAAGGCTTGTAATAAGTTGTATTGCGAGACGAGGTTCGGGCGGCCCATTAGAAAAAGTAACGGCACACGCCTTCTCTGTGTGTGAAGGAATTTCACTTCCAGCACCTCCGCCAAGGAGGAATCGCCGATTTGAGGTTTTGATTTATAGGAAACCAGAGCAAAAAATGAATGCTGCGATCTCTGTAAAGAGTGATTTCCTGGTTATATCGACGTGTTTCTTAGCAAAAAACCTCATCCGTCAGGGTGCCCATTTAACTCCCATTATTTTTTGCAGGGAGCTCAAAGCGCTGAACAAAGGCCTAACATACAGATAAACATACAACACTAACATACAGATAAACATACACATTAAACACAAGACAAGAATAAAAGAATAATCAACAATAGTTACATGAAGACGATGAATATAAATATTAAACATAATTATTATAGCAATCAAGTTTCAATGAAGAGAAATGAATGAGACTGTTAATACAAAATAGATGCATTGATCTCTCTCTCTCTCCCCCCTCTCTCGCTCCCAACACATACTCCTGCCGCGCACGCACGCACATATTGGCAGGTGTATGGGTGCTACTCTTTCATTTTTACACTGATTTCAGTATTTTTAATTTTACCAGAAACTGAACTTCAGGTGGTTTTTTTTAATTTATACACCCCCAAAAAAAAAAATTTGACCACAAGCGATTTGGGGCGTTTTGAACTTGGTTGTTCTATCTTGGAAGTTTATTTTATAAGGCTTATCAGACTCAAACTGTCTGTCTATCATTTTTACTATCTGTCTATATCGTTATCTATATCGTCTATATAGTTAGCTTCCAAATCGTCCGAAGGAGCTCTGCCCTTGTACCCTGCCGTCGCCATGGGTCCCTGGACCCCTGCCTTTCAGTTTATTTTCATTAGGGGGGAATTGCACCCATATCATCAAGGACTACGTGAATTAGAGGTGAGAGTATGACGGTCTGAGGTTTCAAAAAGATGAGTTTGTTTTCAGAGGAGTTTTGAAAGACTGGACAAAGGAAGAGGTTTCGCAGTTGAAGTCCGACAATTGGCATGGTGGTGCACAAGTACTAAGGTGATATGGTATCTACGGTGACTTTTACTCTCTTGTCCTTAACTTTGACCTTGAACATCGTCAATTATTTGTTGGGGCCATATCTTTTTTATATCCTGGCAGATACAGTCCCCAAATTTGGCAAGCAGGTAGACTAGCTTAAGATCAATGTAATGCGAAGAGTGTTGCCACCTCGATGACCACGATTCACCCTGACCTTTGACTTGAATTTTTGTCTATCACAATATTGCATGAACCAGCTGCAGCGGATTCGCTTAAAATTTTGTAGGGTTATATATCACATCAAGCCGATGAGTCCAACACAATTTTTTGGTATGGAGTTTTGTATGTAAGGATTTGGCATTAGATATATCTCCGAAAACAAACACAGCAAGTGAGCCTTGAAGGCTTTGCCTCTTGATTTTTTTTGTGTGGTGACCCTCATAAACTCTTTGCTAGTTTGCAATAGACCCCGTTCTATCTATAACATTTTTTTAATGGAATTTATACTGTAAAGTAGGCCTATGAGGTTTTGTAGATATTTCGGTTTTCCTTGGCTTCTCATCCTTTCAACGAAACTTATGCTGCAACAAAATCCCCCCATAACGTCTGGCGCAAACCGGGGTTTAAATTTTTAGTCCCCGAGCCGAAGGTTCGGGAACTATTGTTTATGGTCTGGTCCGTCCGGCGTCCGTCCGTCCGGCGTGCCTCCGTCCGTCCGTCCGGCTATTCGTCCGTTTTTCTCAAAAACTATTCAATCTATCATCATCAAATTTGGTATACTAGTTTGCCAAGATGCAAGCTATCCACTGATGTATTGATTTAGTTTTACATTAAGGTCAAGGTCGCGCAACTTACGGGGTTCAAACCCCAAAACACATAATCGCTAATATCTCGCGAAGTTTTGCATGTATTTCAATGCAGTTTTTCCCCACAACATTTCTTGATGAATGGTCTATAACACAGTTGTCATGAATTTTTCTGTGCACTCGTGTGCGCATGATAGCGCGCGCTCAAATCACGGGTCCGAACCCCAAGGCTATATATAAAAAAAAACTATTCAGTTACGTGCTGTTTTGATGCCTTTTGCGTCACAGGCCCGATATAAGTCCCACTTCTTTCCGGCCGTCCATCCGTCCGTGCGTGCGTCCTGTTTTCAGTTCTTAATGGTCTCCCCGCTGTGTGTACAGCCGACACATTCCGATTTCAGAGTAGCTCGGCGATGCTGCGAGGGGACTTTGCAGACGTTCGGCGTTGCACTTGTTTTTATTATAACAAAAATGCTTTTCTCTCACCGCTTGATGAAAACTGCTTAGAGGGTGTTTTTTGTTTGTGGCTCATGCCACAAACCCTATAAAAAAAATTAATGATAAACTATTATAATCTATTTATATAGTTAAATAATAAAAAAAAATAAATAAAAAAAACTGTTAAAAATTAGTTATCGATTAATACAATTCGCCACAATTAAACTATAATAACCTAATCAACTCACTTTGTCGGCGGTCGGTCGGTCTGTCGGTCATTGTTCGGTCTGTCGGTCTGTGTCGTTCCAAAATTGTCGGCGACAGTTTGACAAAATTGTCGCACATTTTGACAAAAATGGTCGCACTTCAAATCGGGCTACACTTCAAAAATAAATTGAGGCAGCTCTTTAAAATGATGTATTTTAAAGCGTACAAAATAATAAACATACGTAATACAGACACACTACAACAGACACGACGAGTATGCGGTGCTTCTTTCGATGAGTATAAGTAGGTATACATAGTTTTAAATGTTTTTCCAAAAGATATAAAAAGTTACGAAATTGGTGCAGAGATAACATTCTGGTTTACAGTAATTAAAATTATTGAAAAGCCAGGGAGGTAACTCATGATTGGAGTGGTAAAAATAGACCGCGTGCCACAAACTATTGCGATTTCGCGCTTGTTTGTTTTTGTTTTAAACCCTCACTGTCCCCGGCTTTCTTTCTTGTTTCATTTTCTGTCCTTCTTTTTTTCATGATTTTGTTGTTGTTGAGGCGGCTCATCTTTTTCTTAATCTTTTTTATCTCCAACATATTCTCTCTCTCTCTCCCCCTCCCTCCCCTCTCTCTCTCTCCCTCTCTCTCTTACATTTTTATGTGTGTGAACTACTACAATGGACATTATTTTGTGGCGATAGTTTAGTGTTATCTTTTATACAAAAATGTCAGGGTTTCTGACTGACCTAGTGTGTGGTGTATTGACTCATTCATTCCGTTTGGTGTAGAGAATGACAATATACCAGTTCTGACTCTCAGTTCCTGGCTAACCCCTAAAACAGCTTTTAAGGCCTTACAGAGAAGCAAAAATCCGGGGATTTATAAGCCTTCTTCTTCCTGAACCCCCCAAAACCTGTTTAATGGATTACCCAGGAACTGAGCCCCAGAACTGGTATATTGTCATTCTCTAACGACCGCTTCTCACGTGTGTCACCAGGACACCCCGGACACCCAGGGTAATGAGCGCCCGAAGGGCGCGGGCTGTCATAGTGTCATTTATGTCACCAAATGAGACCATACGAGTTGATTAATTATTTAATTATAAAAAATGTGTGAGGTAGAAAAAGAAACTCACCATGGAACCAATGAATTACGATACCTTCTCGAATCATATCATACAAGATCAGCACTTACAAAATGTTTTACAGGAAACAGAATTGGAGGTTATTGATTCAACTTCTATACTGACTAGTGTACAACACGCTATTTTGCAAATACCAGATAAATTAACAATTAAGCCGCCAGTTAAATTACAACTCGGGTTCACTGTCTTAGAATTATCTAAGTTGTTAATGCTAGAGTTTTTGTATGACTACTTTAAACCGCTGTATCCAGATTCAAAAGTGTTGTACACGGACACGGATTCATTTATTCTAGACGTTCCAACTGATGACTTTTACAAAGACATGGAAACTGAAGTCGCTAAAGGTTCAGAGTCCTGGTATGATACATGTGACTATTCTAAAGATTCTCCGTTGCATTCAATGGCGAACAAGAAAGTGCTTGGAAAGATGAAGGATGAACTGAATGGAACGATAATCAGAGAGTATGTCGGTCTGAGGGCGAAGATGTATAGTGTTGCCAGTCAGACCGCCGTCATTAAGAAAGCTAAAGGAATAAGTAGGCCAGTGGTTAAATCGATGATATCTCACGACAACTACAAAGAAGCACTCTTTGACAAACAAGACATTCTATCATGACAATGTAAGACTGCGATCTAACTTACATGAAATAAACACGACTGTTGTAAATAAGAAGTCGCTCGACTCCACCAACCAATACAAAACGGGTGTTTGAATCTCCGGAGTTTTCCTATGCTGTGGGTCACTGGAAAACCAACTGCTCTGTTGTGTGATCTTAATCGTAGTCATAATCACTAGACTTTCTAATCTTGCTATCACAAGTTATGCTGTAAACACCCTTCGGTGATCTGTATGTTATTTCCCTAGAGCACACCTTAATGTTTCGCTTACTTTTTTTTCGCATTCTTTTTTTTTATCGCTTCTATGTCTTGCGGTTTAGAAAATGCCGCTCTCGACTTTTTTTGAAGTTCAAACTTCTGCATTTTGTAGTCATTGTAATCTGCTTGCAGTTGGTTAAACTCTTCATCTGTGATTTGACAGTCCCGTAAAGCTTTACTGATGATCAATCTGAATGAACTGAGCTTAGCCTGTATCAACTGGACCATGGCTGTATGCTTTAGTAGTTTGATTTTTACTTTTTTGCTGAAGGCGGATGTTGCGACTGAAAATAAACCTAGAGATAATGATACAACGCTTAACGGTAAAGGCTACTGGTGATCCGACTCCTGTGGCTAACAATCCTACAGAACATCATGCAGCAAGCGCGCTGATGGAAGCAGACCCGGTGTTCACGTACGTTGCGGCATTAAAGATGGAAGAATACTTCCGCTTAGTTCTGTTATAATGGGTAAGGTCTTTCTCTAGTTCTCTTTGTATTGCCGTGAGTTCTGACAGTCTGAACTTTTGGGCTTCGGGACTCACAGTCTCGGGTTCTGGCACTTCTATGGGTATCTTTGGATATGTTTTTACGGACATGGTTTTATATATTTTACAAAAATGTTATTTAATTTATTGTGGCTATTATGTGGAGAAGATCTTCAGATAAAACGCTTTCAAAACCCAATGAGATCTAAATTAGTAAGGTTGATGGAAGTTAATTCTTTGAGATTGTTTGGATCAACATTTAATGTAACTTTATTACTGGTCGACACAGCCCTAATTTGTTCGCCACTGTTTTGAATAACAATACTACACCTCAGTGTTTCAACATCCAAGTTTTGCCAAGAAATGTGAATCCCTTTCATTAGAATATCGCTAACACCATCAGGTGGAGTGTTAGGATCATCTGCTCTAACAGAAAGCTCAAACATCATAGTAAATTCATCTGCTAAAACCATTGAGGGAATGAACTCTAATTGCGTGGCTCCCTCTTTTGTTACTGTCTTTTTTGTGTGCAGTATGTACTGTCTCTTTTTATAAGGTTTGATTGCTATTTCTCTTCTGCTGTTGTTTTGTGGAATAAGACTGATATGTAACGGTCCTGAGTTAAATGATTTGCGAAAGTGTTTGTTATTGTCAAAGAATGTAAACGGACTCAAAAATTCAAACTTAATTTCCCAATCAACGAATGGAACTAGGTGCCATTTGTTATCCCTTTTCTTAACGATCTTATATTCAAACTGACCAACATTGTCAGCCACTACATTACGCAGTTGCTCTAGTTTAGGAACCTTTTTATCACTTACTTCTGCACGTTTATAATAGCCATCTTTTGTGTACTCAAATCCATACAGTGCTCCTATCTCTCCATTTAGATCGAAGTCTTCTGTGTCTGCTAGGTCCTTCAATTCTAAAGTTGTGCATCTAACAGGGTCAAGCATAACCGGTTGATCTGGTCCACGTGACATTATGTTTTATATCTACAATTATTTTATTTCTAACAACGCATGCAGACTGCTGCATTGAACGTCTTTACCTTGCTGGTCAGTTATTCTGATCTTCAACGAATGATGACGCCCCGACATTAATTCCTTAAACTGTAAGTTTGGAAATGTTATTATTTCATAATCACAGTACGCTGTTTGCCCCGACGGGAGAACTCTTAACACTGTAGATCCCCGACCATCGAATAAGTTCTCATCTGTGCTCAGGATATCTAAATGAAAATACAATAATGAATGTACAGCAAGTTCAACAGAGTTGTCTCCTTCAAAGTCGTTGTCGTTGTTTTGCGAGAGGTCAAATGTGTAGTCGACCTTACCGTTAGTTGTAAACCCTAACATTTTTGCCAGTCCTTTTGGAAAGTAGTAACGCGCGCTTTCGTGCTTGCTGAAGGTTAACGTTACTGTCAAATACTGTCAAATTTCCCTCGTTAAGTTTTAAAGTTATGTCGAACTTGCTTAGTATTTCTTTTAGTGAGCAATGACCGTAATAACCATGCGGTATAGTTAGTTCACTGATTAGTTGTCCGTGGGTATCAAATTTTTTTATCCAGTTATTCTCTAAGGATTCGCTTACGTTGAACCACTTGACTTTATAGAATACTTCACAGAGCGCAACTTTGAGTCCACCGTGGTTTTCAATAGGACGCGGTAAGTTTACTGGCTCATCTTGATCAGTTATGCAAATAAACATTTTGTTAAATAGTATAAAATGAATGCGTTTAAATATATGCAGTTGGATCTTATGACCCCAAAACTATAGATGTTGACAATCTTGTTGTTGCAGTGGGGCTTGATTCCTTTCAGGTTAAAGTGAGTAATCCATTAGACCATTATTTAAATCCCACCATCAAACAAGACCGCATTGCCAAAGCATGGTTTACTCATCCAATACAGTTTTATCAAAACCAGTTAAACTTTGCTGTGTTCTGTGCAACAACAGGGTGTGGTGTTTCTTTCACTGATCACTTAAATCATCCTGATCTCTTGGTGAAGGCAGTTTATCAATTTCATTTCTATTACACGTTCAGACGCATTCTGTCTGAGCTGCAGGCACCATTACCGCATGACAAAACATTCAATCCATTCAACAACAGAATCTCGATGAAAGCTTTTGAACGGATCTGTTATGAATTTAACATTAACCCTCAATCAGACTTCAGACAAAAGTTAGATCACAATCATGGGCTTGGGACTCTGTACTTTTGGGGTACTCACAGAAAATATAACTATGACTGGAATCCGCCTAACACATCTTTCTCTTCAGGCACAACAGTTCGTCTGGGATCTATAGAGCAAGAACATAAACATGCGTGGTCAACTTTCATTCTTGATACTTCTGAAGGACTGACTAAAGCCGGGATAGAACGAATCAATGATTCTATTCGCACTTATGTCTGGTGTTTGCTGGGGTCACAAGTGCAAGTGAGGTCAGACATCATGGATTCTTCTACTGGGTTTGATGCGCAGAAACAGTACTTAGTTAATCTAGAAGATGCAATCAATTCTGCTGTTGACCTCCCAGCAAGCATCAAAAGGTATCAGAACGTTTTGAGATATGCGAGATCCAAAGTAGACTTTGCTGTCGGCAGTGGACTCTACATGCTGCCCTCTGATCTCAGACTTCAAATAGGAACGATTGTAAACTACAACAACGAAATCCTTGTATCTGGGGACATCCAAAATATTGGTAAGAACAAAGAAGTGAATTCTAATGTAACTACACCATCGATTATACACAGACTACACCATCCGATCCCTGCAATAGTCACTATGAACCACAGCGGCATCGCTGATGATGATGATTCTCACGAATACGAAAAAACAGCATTAGTTATTTTTCTGACCGTAGCCGGCTTAGTTTATTTTACTAAATAGTAATCCTACAACTAAAACTAGTAATGCCCATAAACGCTCAGCCATGAATCCAACTACTTTACCTGCAGCTGAAAAAAGCCAACTAACAACTGCGCCTAATACACCAGGCAATGCATCCAGTGCTTTCTCAGCTAGCTTTCTTAACAGACGGTGTAAATGCTCCAGCTGTCTTTTGATCCAGTTCTTGTCATATGGTGGTGTTGGTCGTGGTGGCAGTGGCGGTGATGATCCACCAGTTAAAGCTACCACTAAAGTAGAAATTGCGAACCCCACAGCTGTCATGACACTGGCTATCGTGACTCCTTGCTCTCTAAATAATGTTCTTATTCGTTCAGCTAGCGTTGTGTTTTCATATAACATTCTTTGGATGGTCTCCTTTATTCTGCTCACTTGCGTGCATAACTGTTCGCGGTTACTTGACAACACTTCTAACCTTGCTGCTCTCTCTTGTTGAAGATCATTTAGTCTTTGTAAGATTCTGTCTTTTACATCTTGCCCCATGTTGTTGTCGTCCGCTTCGGCCAACTTTTGTTTTTCTCTGTCGATGTGAGCATCAAGTTCGCTTAGCTTTGCTACATTGTTCGTCAACTCGCCTCTGATAGATTTCAGGGATTCGTTGAGAGCTATTAATTCCCTCATAGGTAATGGAGGGTCGTGTAATGTTTTCAATTGGTTTTCTCCATCTTCGAAAGTTATAAAACTGGTTTCCATTTCTATGATGTCATCCGCAGCTGCACTTAAGTCTCTGAGGGGAATCGATTTAAGTTGGGAATCAGTAGGTAGTTCTTGTAGTGTGTTTTGAAGGCGGGAAACAGCTTCTGTTCATAAGCCCGTGTTTGAATCGAAATTGAATCGTCTTTGATCACTAACACTGAGCCTGTTACGAATTGTACTCTTCTTTTAAAAACTTTGAGGGGTCTGGTTTGGTTGTAAGTCGGACAGGTCCATCTTCACCCTTCGCATATAGATGGTTGTCTTTATCTACTTCAAAGTCATTGGGATCCAAAACTACAGGTGGATCTTGTCCTATACTTTTATAAAATGATCTTACTTTACTTTCCGTTAGTTCCTGTCTTAGAGATTGGTGTCGGCGGGAAAATAAAGGTATCTCACTCATGTCATCTCCGAGTTCAAAGACATCATAATCATTGCTGTAGTCACCTTCTACACCAGCCATATTATAATTAAGTTTTTATTTTAGATTCTTAAAAAGATGTCGCAATCATATGGAACAATTCTTGATCCGTACAGACGGTTGAAAGAACCGCTTGGAGTTAAAGGAATCAGGCAGAGTATCGTAATAAGCAACAATCCTTCAACTATTGATCAAAGACAACAATTATCAGTAAGATTCCCGAGTCTTGGGAGTAACGAAGTAATTGTGCCAGGCACGGCTCGTCTTGCATTTCAAATAGAACTCGTGTCAGAGGCGGACCCGAACAGAACTGTTGTCGCTAATCTCGGTAGAGCTATCATCAAGAAGATTACTATTAAACTTGAAGGGAGGGAGGTAATGTCATTGGATAACGCGGATGTCTTCATGCTCTATAGCGATCTGTGGCTGACAGAGAACGAAAGAAAAGACAGGATTTATCAGGGGATACAAGGAGACAACGGGCTTAAACATAGAGTGGATGCTGGAGACAAAGAGGATAACAATAAGGAGGCTCTGGTCGCACAAATTTATGGTACCCGCTTTTGCATACCTCTCGACTTTGAACTACTTAATGCTCACTCCCCGTATTATCAGGGGGCTTTACAGGACAGACTCATGTACGAACTAACTTTTAATGAGTACAGCCGTGTTATCAAATCTTCAGATACTGATGCGAAGTACATCATCTCGGACATCTCATTGGAGTTTGATGTTGTCCGGCACCAAGAACTAGCACGGTTGATCTCGCAGCAGTACCAGTCATGATTAGCGATATACTACGACAGAATTTTACATCACAGCATGATAGTGAAGAAGAAGTCTGACTCAGTTTGGAATATAGATTTAAATGTATCCGCAAGATCGCTGAAGGGGATTCTGTTACTGTTTGAAGACCCAAAGAAATCCTTTTATGAGAGAGTAAGTGAGAGGTATTATAATCCTAAGATAAGTAAACTGACAGCTGTTATAGAGGGACAACCGAATCAAGTCTATGCCAGCGCTTTGTTAGGTTATCAGCAGTTTGATGAAATGCGAAAGCTGTTTGGTGGGGCCGGCATGCAGAGAGATCCGGTTGTTGATCGGGTTTGCAAAGACCTGCATCTTCATGATGTCAGGCTTGAAGAATATTTCTCTTTCAAGTTTGGCTTGTGGCTTGACCTTAGAACAACTGATGACAACAAACTTCATGGCAGTGGAAGAACAGTGGGTGAAGGATCAGGCGGGATCAACATTCAGATGCACAAGGAAGCTGAGGACGGCAATGTTGATAGCATTTATATGTATGTATATTTAGTGTGCGACGCGCAGCTGAATATTGAAAACAACAGATTAAAAGATGTCATGTATTAAAATAATGTGTCTGAAGACTGATCTTAATTTCCTTACAATGGAACCTCACTGCTGTTTGTTCTGTGGTATGACTGGTTGCGGGAACACAATATTCGTGTTGGATCTGTTGCAAACAGTGTATCGTCATCATTTTGATCACATAGTAGTTCTGTGCACTACCTTGAAGTACAACAAAGCATACAAGGAAAGGTAATTCATATGGTCGGACGATGAGATCTATCTGGTTGATCCCGGTGACAAAGTGAATGAGTGCTTGGAGTATTTTTATAGATTATTCGAAGGAACGCCAACGCTGTTTATAATTGACGACTGCTCGGCTGAAAAGGACATAGTGAAGAAAAGAAACACCTTAGCCAAGTTAGCGTTCAGCGGTCGCCACGCAGGGATCAGCGTGTGGATTTTAACGCAGAAATACAACTCAGTTTTAAAGGACTTCAGGGAGCAATTAAAGACAGTGGTTTTGTTTTACACCAAAGACAAATCTAGTTTTGACGATTGTTTAGATGAGAATAATGTGATTGAGTCGAAAGATGAGAGGGATCTAATCAAACAAAAACTAAAAAAAAAATTGTACAGTAAACTAGTGATGAAAACGGATTGTCCTACACAGTATAAATGTTTGTGAAATTACATAGTTCATGAAGTAAATCAACTACTACAATCAACAACAACAGTCAATCTTATGCTGAGGGTAAAGACTATTGAGTCGTTCTGAAATTTCCATTGCCAACTCTAATAATTCATTATCAAGTTCTTGCACCTCCGGACAGGTTTCAAATTCTCTCTTTAACGAGTTATCCATAAAACAACGTATCGTCATCATATCTAACTGACATAGGTTTTTTTGAAAATATGCTGCTTTATTAGGCATAAATCGGCGGAATAACTCAGCATATGAATTCATTAATGCTTGCATTTTAGCTTCAGAGTCTTTTTTTTTCTTCTTGATTGATGAGTCGGAATCAGAATCGATAGGTCTTTTACGTGCATTTATTCTCAGTAACATTTGTTCATGTTCATATTCTTTCCATTTATGATTTAGTTCTTCTTGTGCCTGTTGTCTCTCATCAACATTACCAAATAGTAACATTCCTCTTAACCTAGATATATCGCACCCTAATACATCTACTTTTGTCTGTGGTGCAAAAGGGTTGAAGCATTGAGTTTGAGGTTGAGTTTGAGCTTCCATTTTATCTCGCATCTTTAAAAAAACACCCCAATTATTGGAACTGTGTTTGCCGGGGATTATCTGCAGTTCTTCTTTAACAAAGGCTCTTTGTGGAGCCGATCGTTTTGTTGTGTCAGTTTCTCGTAAATAATAGACAGGAGGAGCCATCTCTACTACTCTTTTTATTTCGTACGGATCGATGCTCCAGATCGGGTCTGTCGCTCTAATGCGAGTGTCTCCTTCGGCTTCCCCGAGAGCATAAAGATACCTGTATTTCAATGCGAAGGATAATAGTTTGTTACCGGTGGTTGGATTCAAGTCCACATTGATTGTTCTCTTTTGTATTGCCTTAACAGGTTTCAGTCCTGTGACTTTGGATTCTTCATTATTCATTGCGCGCAAAACTGAGGACAGTCTTCTGACCCATTCAGTGTTTCTAGTATTGTCAAGGAGCTCCCTGTGGTATTGGTAAGAGAAAAGTCTTTCCGACAATTGTTTGTTAAAGTTTTCAACTAATGCCTGGGATCTGTGAACGCCTGGAATGCCTCTTCTAATTTTGACTCTGTGCTTTAACAGTAACTGATTCACCTGGCCTTTGAATTCTTTCCCTTCATCAATTTGCATCATACGAGGATAGGTTAATGGGCCTCGTCTGTAGATTTCCTGTAAAGCCACAGCAACCGCAGTAGCACTTTTTTGTGTCAGTGGTTCAGCATCTTTATACCTTGACGCAATGTCAATAACCGTCAGCGTGTATTTAAACCTCTTTCTTCTGATTGTATCATGAGGTAAATATAAAATGTCCATTTGATGAGTGTCATTAGGTGTTGTGTTAACGAAGTGTGGTCTGATTATTCTTTTGGGTGCTGGTAAATAGATCTGCCATATGGCTTGTTTAGAGAGCCACTCTTTAGCTTTCTGCTCACTGACACCAGCAGTCTCACTAAGTTTTTTAACAGCTGTCAAACCTCTCCAATATCCTTTTGGCGAATAATAGATTTTCGCAAGATCCATTTTAATACTGTATGTTTTTTGCAATGACATATACGATTGTCATGCCAACTACAATGAAGGCTATCTCTTGCACCTTTTGTTGTTCTGTTAGCCGATAAAAGTCGCTGAATTTTGGTGGTGGCGACTGAACTAATTGTTCACCCGTCACTAAGTAGTATTCCTTAATCGCATCATCAACGTTTCTGAAAGTGTATGCTGCATGACCTTGTTGTTTCAGTTTGTTGTTAATAAAATCTAACTGAGCGAGTCTTTGTTTTTCGTAGGTGTCTTGTGCTTTGACTAATTGCTCCATTGCTTTGTTGTGTCTTTGCTGGTCATTAGTATGAAGTTTACTGAACATGTAATTGCTGCCTGAAAATGCCAGCGCATTGACGACAGCTCCACCAATCATCATCGCGAGTGAGGCCATTTTATTTTTACATATTTATATTTTCTGGAATTATTCCTTGTTTGACAAGAAAGTCTTTTGTTGCGATTGAAGCTGTAATTATTGCTATTAATTTAGCAGAGTCTTCTAGGTCTAGTTTTCCAAGGTCCGCTGCCTTCATTTTCAATATCTTCTTACCAAGCATTGTGTACATCACGGTAAACCCCCCGATCAGAGAAGAGTGATAGATAAGGTTAATAACAGTTTTTTCAGCACTCATGTTTTGTTTTGTAAAATAAAAAATAAAATCAACTAAAATGAATTGTGACGATCTTCTACATGAAAAGGAACCTGATGTGGTGGTGTATGATTATGATGCAACTAAAAAAGAAAGGTTGTATTCTCTCGCTGCGTGTGGAAAGACGAAGCAATACTTAGGGACAGAACTCAGTATAGAACAGATACAACAGATGTTGCATGTCGACATTGGAAAGTACTACAGCAGATATGAAGCGCAGTTAGGATCTAAAATGGCTAAAAGCATCGGCCAGACGGTACTAAGTTTGTACTCTAAGTTAGTTAGTCAATTCGTTCCTGTTGATTCTGAACAAGATTTAATGTATGATTTATCGCAAGATCCAGTATTAACAAAGTCGTTAGAGTCTCTCGGATGTGACCTCTATTATAGGTTTGGCGGGCTTCTATCACCCGTTGTCATGGGGTTAATTACTTTTAATCATATAGATTTAATGTATGATTTAAGTCAAGATCCAGTATTAACAAAGTCATTAGAGTCTCTGGGATGTGACCTCTATTATAGGTTTGGTGGGCTTCTATCACCCGTTGTCATGGGGTTAATTACTTTTAATCATATAGATTTAATGTATGATTTATCACAAGATCCAGTATTAACAAAGTCGTTAGAGTCTCTTGGATGTGACCTCTATTATAGGTTTGGTGGGCTTCTATCACCCGTTGTCATGGGGTTAATTACTTTTAATCATATAGATTTAATGTATGATTTAAGTCAAGATCCAGTATTAACAAAGTCATTAGAGTCTCTCGGATGTGATCTTTATTATAGGTTTGGTGGGCTTCTATCACCCGTTGTCATGGGGTTAATTACTTTTAATCATATAGATTTAATGTATGATTTATCACAAGATCCAGTATTAACAAAGTCGTTAGAGTCTCTGGGATGTGACCTCTATTATAGGTTTGGCGGGCTTCTATCACCCGTTGTCATGGGGTTAATTACTTTTAATCATATAGATTTAATGTATGATTTAAGTCAAGATCCTGTTTTAACAAAGTCGTTAGAGTCTCTTAGTTGTGATCTTTTTTTTATAGGTTTGGTGGGCTTCTATCACCCGTTGTCATGGGGTTAATTACTTTTAATCATATAGATTTAATGTATGATTTAAGTCAAGATCCAGTATTAACAAAGTCGTTAGAGTCTCTCGGATGTGACCTCTATTATAGGTTTGGTGGGCTTCTATCACCCGTTGTCATGGGGTTAATTACTTTTAATCATATAGATTTAATGTATGATTTATCACAAGATCCAGTATTAACAAAGTCATTAGAGTCTCTCGGATGTGACCTCTATTATAGATTTGCGGGCTTCTATCACCCGTTGTCATGGGGTTAATTACTTTTAATCATATAGATTTAATGTATGATTTATCACAAGATCCAGTATTAACAAAGTCATTAGAGTCTCTCGGATGTGACCTCTATTATAGGTTTGGTGGGCTTCTATCACCAGTTGTCATGGGGTTAATTACTTTTAATCATATAGATTTAATGTATGATTTAAGTCAAGATCCAGTATTAACAAAGTCATTAGAGTCTCTCGGATGTGACCTCTATTATAGGTTTGGTGGGCTTCTATCACCAGTTGTCATGGGGTTAATTACTTTTAATCATATAGATTTAATGTATGATTTAAGTCAAGATCCAGTATTAACAAAGTCATTAGAGTCTCTCGGATGTGACCTCTATTATAGGTTTGGTGGGCTTCTATCACCCGTTGTCATGGGGTTAATTACTTTTAATCATATAGATTTAATGTATGATTTAAGTCATGATCCAGTATTAACAAAGTCATTAGAGTCTCTCGGATGTGACCTCTATTATAGGTTTGGTGGGCTTCTATCACCCGTTGTCATGGGGTTAATTACTTTTAATCATATAGATTTAATGTATGATTTATCACAAGATCCAGTATTAACAAAGTCGTTAGAGTCTCTTGGATGTGACCTCTATTATAGGTTTGGTGGGCTTCTATCACCCGTTGTCATGGGGTTAATTACTTTTAATCATATAGATTTAATGTATGATTTAAGTCAAGATCCAGTATTAACAAAGTCGTTAGAGTCTCTCGGATGTGACCTCTATTATAGGTTTGGTGGGCTTCTATCACCCGTTGTCATGGGGTTAATTACTTTTAATCATATAGATTTAATGTATGATTTAAGTCAAGATCCAGTATTAACAAAGTCATTAGAGTCTCTCGGATGTGACCTCTATTATAGGTTTGGTGGGCTTCTATCACCCGTTGTCATGGGGTTAATTACTTTTAATCATATAGATTTAATGTATGATTTATCACAAGATCCAGTATTAACAAAGTCATTAGAGTCTCTGGGATGTGACCTCTATTATAGGTTTGGTGGGCTTCTATCACCCGTTGTCATGGGGTTAATTACTTTTAATCATATAGATTTAATGTATGATTTATCACAAGATCCAGTATTAACAAAGTCATTAGAGTCTCTCGGATGTGACCTCTATTATAGGTTTGGCGGGCTTCTATCACCCGTTGTCATGGGGTTAATTACTTTTAATCATATAGATTTAATGTATGATTTATCACAAGATCCAGTATTAACAAAGTCGTTAGAGTCTCTTGGATGTGACCTCTATTATAGGTTTGGTGGGCTTCTATCACCCGTTGTCATGGGGTTAATTAGTTTTAGTCATATAGATTTAATGTATGATTTATCACAAGATCCAGTATTAACAAAGTCATTAGAGTCTCTCGGATGTGACCTCTATTATAGGTTTGGCGGGCTTCTATCACCCGTTGTCATGGGGTTAATTACTTTTAATCATATAGATTTAATGTATGATTTATCACAAGATCCAGTATTAACAAAGTCATTAGAGTCTCTCGGATGTGATCTTTATTATAGGTTTGGTGGGCTTCTATCACCCGTTGTCATGGGGTTAATTACTTTTAATCATAT
Organism: Phymorhynchus buccinoides; assembly: GCA_017654935.2. Taxonomy (NCBI): domain Eukaryota; kingdom Metazoa; phylum Mollusca; class Gastropoda; order Neogastropoda; family Raphitomidae; genus Phymorhynchus; species Phymorhynchus buccinoides. The sequence continues at coordinate 1,260,078 of JAGGCT020004101.1, forward strand.
AGATTTAATGTATGATTTATCACAAGATCCAGTATTAACAAAGTCGTTAGAGTCTCTGGGATGTGACCTCTATTATAGGTTTGGCGGGCTTCTATCACCCGTTGTCATGGGGTTAATTACTTTTAATCATATAGATTTAATGTATGATTTAAGACAAGATCCAGTATTAACAAAGTCGTTAGAGTCTCTCGGATGTGACCTCTATTATAGGTTTGGCGGGCTTCTATCACCAGTTGTCATGGGGTTAATTACTTTTAATCATATAGATTTAATGTATGATTTAAGTCAAGATCCAGTATTAACAAAGTCATTAGAGTCTCTGGGATGTGACCTCTATTATAGGTTTGGTGGGCTTCTATCACCCGTTGTCATGGGGTTAATTACTTTTAATCATAGATTTAATGTATGATTTAAGTCATGATCCAGTATTAACAAAGTCATTAGAGTCTCTCGGATGTGATCTCTATTATAGGTTTGGCGGGCTTCTATCACCCGTAGTCATGGGGTTAATTACTTTTAATCATATAGATTTAATGTATGATTTATCACAAGATCCAGTATTAACAAAGTCATTAGAGTCTCTCGGATGTGATCTTTATTATAGGTTTGGTGGGCTTCTATCACCAGTTGTCATGGGGTTAATTACTTTTAATCATATAGATTTAATGTATGATTTAAGTCATGATCCAGTATTAACAAAGTCATTAGAGTCTCTCGGATGTGACCTCTATTATAGGTTTGGTGGGCTTCTATCACCCGTTGTCATGGGGTTAATTACTTTTAATCATATAGATTTAATGTATGATTTAAGTCATGATCCAGTATTAACAAAGTCATTAGAGTCTCTCGGATGTGACCTCTATTATAGGTTTGGTGGGCTTCTATCACCCGTTGTCATGGGGTTAATTACTTTTAATCATATAGATTTAATGTATGATTTAAGTCATGATCCAGTATTAACAAAGTCATTAGAGTCTCTCGGATGTGATCTTTATTATAGGTTTGGTGGGCTTCTATCACCAGTTGTCATGGGGTTAATTACTTTTAATCATATAGATTTAATGTATGATTTATCACAAGATCCAGTATTAACAAAGTCATTAGAGTCTCTCGGATGTGACCTCTATTATAGATTTGCGGGCTTCTATCACCCGTTGTCATGGGGTTAATTACTTTTAATCATATAGATTTAATGTATGATTTATCACAAGATCCAGTATTAACAAAGTCATTAGAGTCTCTCGGATGTGACCTCTATTATAGATTTGCGGGCTTCTATCACCCGTTGTCATGGGGTTAATTACTTTTAATCATATAGATTTAATGTATGATTTATCACAAGATCCAGTATTAACAAAGTCATTAGAGTCTCTCGGATGTGACCTCTATTATAGGTTTGGTGGGCTTCTATCACCCGTTGTCATGGGGTTAATTACTTTTAATCATATAGATTTAATGTATGATTTATCACAAGATCCAGTATTAACAAAGTCATTAGAGTCTCTCGGATGTGACCTCTATTATAGATTTGCGGGCTTCTTTCGCCAGTTGTCATGGGGTTAATTACTTTTAATCATATAGATTTTAGTGCTATTAAAAATGGACGTGGCAGAGAATGCAGAACAGAATCAAACGAATCAGGAAACACCAGTGAACCAGGGCCCGGGGTTGAAACACGTCACTAAAAATGAGGGGCGTATTCAAGCTGGTAAACGGTTAGCAGAGTGGAACCGTCAGAAAAAGATCAATGAAAAGGCAAAACATAACCTGCTGACTAAAAATGATGAAGCGGATAAACCCGTAGTGCATGGCCATACGGCTCCGCAGGTAGAAAGAGAAGACAATCAAATGGTTAATACATCTATTCTGTTCATTCTGGGGGGTCTGGGTGTTGGTTATCTGGCTGATAATATGATATATAAAAGATATATGCTATCAGTGCCAGGAAAACGAGTACATTATACAAACAGAACAAATAGAGAAAGTGACAGACACACCAGTACAACCAGAACACAAAGGTTTAAAATCTGACAGTGATCCATTTATGATGCAATAATAACTTAATAAGTAACTTAATAATAACTTAATAAGTAACTTAATAATAACTTGAATAAGTACTGATGAGTTTCTTGAGTAAGAACTTGAAGTGACTTGAGGTGACTTGACAGTGACTTGAAGATGCCTTGAGTTAGAACTTAATAAAAATAATAATAAATAATTAATAATGCTTATATAGCGCATAATCTTGCAAAGCAACTCAATGCGCTTTTCACTCACCATTCGTACAAACATTTCTAACAAACTGGCCCACGCATCCTCACCATACATCTCTATCAAAATGAATACATATTAGAGAATGCATTGCATATAATCATAACACAACACACCAACACCCACGTCCCTTCAACACCACCACCCCAACCATCCCCCCACTCCCCCACCCACCCATCCCCACCCCTGCCCCCCTACTCCCCACCCCCACCCCATACACACACACGCGCACGCGTTAACCTCAAACTCAACGTCTTCAATGAGCTGGAAAACAAGAGTGGGGAAAGGATCATAGACTTTGCAGAGAGAAAGCTTTCCTGAAGAAGTGGGTCTTTAGTTGGGACTTGAAGGAAGGAAGAGTGGACTGGTTACGGGTATGGTCAGGGAGAGAATTCCAAACGTTTGGTGCAACAAAACTAAACGCCCTCTCACCCGAAGATTTCAAGAATAAGAACTTGAATAATAACTTAATGAAGAACAACACAAGATACTAACAAGTTGTTGTGTGCATACAGCCTCTTTGCCTTTATTATGAACGGGGGCTATGGCTGTATGCGTGCGAGCGAGCGTGTGTGTGTGTGTGTGCATGCGTGCGTGTGTGCATGCGTGCGTGTGTGTATGTGTGTGAGTGAGTGCGTGCGTGTGCATGCGTGTGAGTGCGTGTGTGCATGCGTGTGTGTGTGTGTGTGTGTGCGTGTGTGTGATGTGCGTGTGTGCGTGCATGCGTGTGCATGCGTGTGAAAGAGGGAAGGGTGCAAACAGTCTATTGCCTTTATTTTAGCAGGGCTAGACTGATTGCCGGGGAGGGCTTGTAAAAGTATGCCAAACACTCCTGTCAGGAGTACTTGATACAGTTATGACTATTGTCTGGGGTAATAGGTCATTGTAACTGTATCAAGTACTCCTGCCAAGAGTGTTTGTCCTAGTTATGACTGTCGTCTGTGGTAAAAGGTCATTGTAACTGTATCAAGTACTCCTCGGAAGAGTGTTTGTCCTAGTTTTCTGATCCAGCCAGCCAGCCGAACCAAGCCTAGCCAACACAACCTGACGCACCCTAACCAATCAATATTATGTCAAGCCATCACCAGCTGGCTACTTGCTATTTTTATCATGCCTTATAACAATCTAGTTTAGCAACTTATACTGTTAGTTTAGTAAGAACATTTTGTAGGTTATTAGTTAAAGAATAAGAATAAAAAACCCTCGCTCAGCTCATCTTAATTAGTGCCCTCCTACTTCTTAACTCCCTCACTGTCCTAGGAAAGGTTATGAGTGTTACTCCTAGGTTAACAGTGAAGAAGTTAAGCCCCTGAACTTGGGATCAGACAATGGCGAGTTACCCTAAGATTAGCTGAGCGAGTTTTTTTTTAAAAATTTAGGGTGGCGGGGATTAAGCAAAAATATCCTAAAACTAGTTTAGTGACCCAGCCAGTCAGTTCTCCCTATGGATCCCCAACGTGATGCCGCGTCTATCAGGAACACCTAACCTTTAAAAAAAAATCTGCTTATGATCGTTTAAACGAATTGTTAAACCATCAACAGATCGAAGCATTTGTTAGAAATAGAATGCGCCACGTATTCTTGTTCAGCACGCTCCATCATCAACTCCTTAGCCATTTTTTTTATTTTACAAAGCACAAAGAATCACACACAAAAATGTAGAAACGTAGAGCTACGTCCTTTGTCGTCAACGCCTAGCCACAAAATGGAGTGGCCAGGATTTTTCCAAGATGTCAGCTAAAGTCACGTGTCAGCTACGAGCTTTCTGATTGGTTAAATAGAGCTCAAAAGCGTCGCACCATATTAAATAATGACACATTTTCATCATCATCTGCATCATCATCACTTCTTGATCAACTGCTGAGCTGAGAGGTTGCCTTGCTGAGAGAGAGCCATACAGAGAGAAGGAAAGAATACGATCTTCACTACATTACAAGTACGGCGGTTGACTGACAGAGGAGTGGACACCACTTCCATTCTTTGGGCCTCTTCTGCCAGCCCCGCCGCACGACATCTTTCGTTGAGCTTGCTCCGAACTTGGGTTTCGAGGAGGACTTGGGATCACTTCTTCTACGACTGTCTTCTGCTTCTGCCTCCACCAACGACGTCTCCTTCTGCTCTTCACTACACGTCGTTGGATCTATCTATGTGAACATAAATAGGGTTCTAAGGTTTTGTTTTTTTCATTTGTTTTGCAGTACGATGTGTTATTCGACTGCCTAGTGCTAGGGCCGTAGGACGAGCCACAAAAGTGGTGTCCCTGGGAGGAATGCGCCGGCCACCAGAGCCTTTGCACAGCAGGACTCCCAGGTCTAGGGACTAAGACCTTAGCTAGCTAGTTTTCACTGGTTTTTTCACGTTTACTTCTTTCCTCCACTGTCTTTTTTTTTTTTTTTACCGTTAGGTCATTCACATCGGTCTATCTCCCCCCACTCGTAGGCTTTTTGCCGGTGGGTACGGTCGTCATAGCATAGTCTCTGTAGGGTAGTTCCTCTTTCTTTAGGGTTGTTTTGTTTTCGCCAGCCTCCTAAATTGCTGGAGGAGCTTGTGTGCGAGCCTAACAACATAAATAGTTCAGTGTAAGTCTCTAATAAAAACTAGGTGATAGTATTCTCTTTCTCTTTCATATAAGTGTTGAACCTTTTTCCTCCGAAAAACAAAATGTAACACCAAATTTATATTCCTAGAGGTGTTCTCATCCAAAAAACCCATAATATTTTTATAACTAAAGATAAATTGTGTAAGTTAAACTGATCTTGTCTTTAAATAAAGACAGGACGAAAAACTAAAAGGATAAGTATTGAACTTGTTCCTCTTCCAAAAAGTCCAGAACTCTGCTGCCAGACTTGTCCTCAAGGTCTCTAAGTATCATCATGTTCAACCACTCCTGATATCCCTTCATTGGCTTCCCATCAAAGCACGTATTGACTACAAAATTTCCACTCTATGTCATTCTTATTTCTCTGGAAATGCCCCTAGCTACATTTCTGACATGCTTTCTGTCTATACTCCATCAAGGCAATTGCGGTCATCTTCAGATTCCAAAATTCTCTGTGTTCCTAGTACACGAACAAAAATGTTTGGTGAGCGCTCCTTTTCCTTTTCGGCCCCATCAGTTTGGAACTCCTTACCACGCGAAATCCGCCATATCCAGTCCTTGCAATGTTTCAAATCAGCTCTCAAGACCCACCTATTCAAGCTACATCACAACCTTTAGGCCACATTACTTCTGGACTCTATTCTCACACACACACTCCCCTCCCCCCATATTAGTTTCACTGTGTGTTGACTGCAATGTGTACGTCAGCTTTGTTGCGAGAGAGAGAGAGAGAGAGAGAGAGAGAGGAGAGAGAGAGAGAGGAGAGAGAGAGAGAGAGAGAGAGAGAGAGAGAGAGAGAGAGAGTGTGTGTGTGTGTGTGTGTGGTTGATGCTTTGTTCAACTGATTGTATTTTGTATTGTGTTTTTTGGGTGGGGTGAGTGGTGGTGATGGTAACGGTGTGTGTGTGTGTGTGTGTGTGTGTGTGTGTGTGTATGTGCCGGTACGTGCGTGTATGTGTGGGTGGGGTGTGTATGTGTATGCCTATTTGCATGTGCGTGAGCGATTATTTCGTGTTGTTGTTGAATTTGTTGCTTCTTAATTTTTTTTTTTGTTAAGCGCATAGAGCTCCACATTTGGTGGAGGAATGCGCTATATAAATGATTCACTATTATATTATTATTATTATTATTAAAAATAAAATGTAATAGTAAATTTATACTCTTGGGTTTGTTCCCAACTAAAAGAAATATAATATTTTTCATAATTAAAAGTAAATTGTGAAACTTAAATTGATCTTGCCTTCAAGTAAGGTAAAGACAGAACGTTTAATAAAAGGATAGTTTGCCTATCTAAAAGTAGGTGCTTAAACTAACTGTGTAAAATTTCCAGCGATCTCATTGGTCGCTGGTAATAACGTTTTTTATGTGTTAGTTTTACATCCTCTCGGAAAGTTCCATGTGGGACATTTCTTTTTATAAAGTTAAAGTTTTTATTTTAGTGCAGTTAAAGAAAAAGAGGTTATTTATTTTGTACTTTTAGTTTAGAGTATTTTTTATAAATAATTTATTGAGTTCCACCATGTCTGGTCTGGCCTGCGGTTAAAAGAGTTTGTTGGGATAAAATACTTTATTTTAAAAGAAATTTTCCTAAGCTAACTTAGGGGGATAAGTTGAGATTAAAATTTCAGGACCACCCTTTTTTTTTTTTAAGAACAACAACAACAAAATTTTTAAAACTTCAAAGAAGGTCTATGTAAAAAAATATTTACATTGTGTTTACAAAACACAATTCCTTTTTATTTTTAAAAGATATTTATTGTAACCAATGTTACACTCCTATAAAGGCCGAAGCCATAGAACAAGGTTATTATTTGAGTAAAAAAGTGACTGGTCCCCACTGAACCAATTTAAAAGATGCTATCTTATATTCCTGGACTGTCGGCCCAGCCCAGGAAATTTTTGTTTAAAAAATGGGGTTATTGTACACGGGAGATTTTTATTTGGCCGAGAGGGGAAGAGGGGCGGGGGGACAAAGTCCCTCCCGCCCCCCATCCCCCCCCAAGCTGAGATCCGGTGGGGATTAGGTGCTATTTATAAACAGAATCACCTATAAAATACTAATTTAAAAGAGCAAACGATTCACTCTATATCCTACCCTGGGGAGGGAGGGAGAGGGACCCCTCCTCCTTGGGTAGGGCAGAGGGGTGGCGTAGTCAGGGACCTTAAGCGGGGGGACCCTAGGCTATCCCAATAAATTTATATGGGCAGCGTGACTACTACGTAGCGGTTTTACCATAAAATATTTATACTGGTGGCGTTTGCACACCTTAAAACTGGTTAAGAGATTAAAACAGATGGCCAAAGGATGCCTTGGAGAGGTCCTCGATTAACCACAGCAGAGGGGCCCATCCCTCAGAATTGTTATTTAAAATATGTTTCTCTTGAAACGGAACCTTAAGAGTGTCTGCTCTCTGCAAGCACTCCCCCAGCTCCGCCTCAATAAAACTACATGAGTTGAATAAGTGTTTTATATCTATAATTTGTCCGCAAAGACAGTGTCTAGGGTTGTATTTGGAGAGAATTGCGTTTGTTCTTAGTCTAAAGATGGTAGATTGTACTGGGAAAGGGACGTTAAGGAATAATCCTTTCTTAACGATGCTAAAATCTACTCCTTTGGAGGCAGCATACGTTTTTAGTTGTTCTTTCCATTCTTTTGAAGTTGCAAATTTCAGTTGGGTTTTAATTTCTTCTGTAGATAGTTTAATATTTATGATGGGACCGTCCTTATTTTGTGCTGCTGCCTTGGCCTCGCGGTCAGCGAGGTCATTACCGTAGACCCCTGCATGTGAGGGAATCCACGACAGCAACATCTCTATTCCTTTTAACTTCAGTTGATGGATTATGAGTCTTATTTCATTAATGATGTCTAGTCTTTTATTTGTATTGCCCTCAAGGGCCTTTATCGAGGATAAAGAGTCTGTGAACAAGACTACACTTCTTGGATAATTTGGTAGGTTGTTTAGATAGTGACAGGACTCCAGTATGGCCCAGAGCTCTGCACTAAAAATTGATGTGTTCTTATTTAATTTATAACGTTTTGAAATCTTTAGAGATGGGATTGTAAAAGCGCATCCTGTGCAGCCATTTATTTTAGAACCGTCTGTGAAAATTTGTAAGTGATTTTTAAAACTATAAACTTGTTCTTTTGCTGCTGCTGAAATAAGGTTAGGATTGTTATGTTTAGAATATTTAAGATGCAATGAGGTATCGTACGTGGGGGACTCTAGTTCCCACTGTGGGAATACTTGCTGGGACTGGTCCGTCACCTCCTCCACTGTAACCCCTGCCTCCTTAAATAGTGTGTTCGTATAGTCGAAAAGGTCGACTACCTTAGAATATTTAGTTTTGTTTTTGTCCAATTTTAGTCTACCTTGGACTATGCTGGAAGTTTCTTTGTAATCCGCATAAAACTTCTGCGGAGCCCTGTTTATTAGAGTATAGTCTTGTTAGGGTGCAAGCACAATAAAATTTCATGTATTTATCTAAGGGCAGCCAGTCTACATCCCTATAGACTAGCTTATTATTTGCATACCGGGGGATACCCATGGCCATTTTGAGAGCTCTTGTTTCTACTGCTTGTATCTTTTTAAAGAATGTTTTGGGCATGGAGTAAAAAACCTCCATACCAAAAGTCAGTCGGCCGCGAACTAACGCTCTGGTTAGGTAAGTTAATAGTCTGGCATCCTTGGCCCATGGTTCTTTGGAGATGATCTTAATAAAGTTTAGGGCTCTCGATGCTTTTTTGACTAGGTGCTGGGCGTGTGCACCCCAAGATAAGGTGGGGGTTAGTACAATACCTAAGAAGGTGGCCTGTGGACTGGGGGTAACCTTAGTTCCAAATATGTCTAGAGAGACGTTGGTTTTAATGTTTTGACTTGTAAATATCATGAACTGGCATTTGTTTAGAGATAGTGCAAAGCCGTTCACTCTTAAGTAGGTGGCTATAGCTGTAGTGTATTGTTGGTGTTGTTTAAAAATTTTGTCATTTTTTAGAGAGTTTGTTTGTCTAGGCGTTTGTGTCCAGATTGCTATATCATCAGCGTACATGGAAATACTTGTTCCCTTAAGGGGAATCGACTTCATATCATGCAGCATGACGTTAAAAAGAGTAGGTGCAATTATGCTTCCCTGAGGGACTCCCATGTCGATCGTGTGGGTCCTGGACAGTGCCTGGCCTACCTTGACTGTGATAGTACGGTTTTGGAGGAAGGAACTGATAAAATTGAATAGATTCCCCTCTATGCCGAGTTCGCTAATTTTTTGAAGCAGTTTCTCATGCCAGACGGAGTCATAGGCTCCCTTAATGTCAAAGAAGGTCGCTAGGACTCTTTTTCTTCTACTAAATGCTTTTCTGACATGAGACGTAAGCTTGCATACTTGTTCCATGCAGCTTCGATGTTTCCTGAAGCCTGCCTGGAATGAGGGTAACGTGTTATTTTTTTGTAGAAAATATTCTAATCGTTTTCTAACGATTCTCTCATACACCTTACCCAGGTGAGGGGTGAGGGAGATAGGACGAAAGCTCTTGGGATCCTGTTTTGGTTTCCCAGGTTTCAGGATCCCAATCACCTGTGCGTCCCTCCACGCTTGTGGGACCTCTCCCTCCTCCCAACACCTGGAGTAGAAGTGTAGGAGGATATTTAAAAATGATTGGGGTAATTTTTTAATAAGCTGGTAGGAGATGGGATCCCCTCCTGTAGCTTTATTTACTTTCCTTATTGAACGTAGGGACATAGCGAGCTCGGCATAATTGAGGGGAGCATTTATAACATGTGAATTATTTGTGGACTTATTAGGTTTTAGTATTTGTTTCCTTCGTACCTGTTCTGCAATGGGAAGGGTGTTTGTTTGGCTACTTTTGGAAAAGTTATCTGCTAAAGCTTCCGCTGTTTCTTTGTTTGATGTTGTTAATTTACCATTAGTTTGGACTCTGATTTGAGTGGGAATGCCTCCTCTACGTAGCTTTTTGAGTCTTTTCCAGGCATTCCCTAAATCTCTAAAATTTGTGATTTTGATCTTATAAAAGTATTCTAATTTAGCTTTAGCAACAATTTATTTACTGTACGATTCGGCTTCTTTTTTTAAAGTGAAATTTTCTATTGTTGGGAATTTATTAAAGGTGTTACTAACATTATGTTTAGTTTTAACTGCAGCAGCACATTCTTCATTCCACCAGGGGTTGTTTTTTGTGGGGCAATACCCCTCCCCCTGCTTTTTGGTGGTCGGAATGGCTGTGTTACCTGCCTTAAGAATAGTATTGCGTATGTTATTGTAATAAGTTTCTAGATTGTCATCTTGTAAGTTTAGTATTGTATTTGTAGTAAGTTGTGATTGAAAGAGTTCCCAGTTAGCTTTTTCATAGATATATTTAGGGATATGTTCTTCTTCTGGTGGATCTGGAGTACTATTTAAAATGATAGATATAGGTTTATGATCAGACCCTAAGGGGTCCGCCAATGGTGTCCATGTATAGTTTCTTTCCAACACAGGACTTATCAGTGTTAGGTCTATAGCTGTTAATCTGTGGCCAGGCACGTCAGGATACCTAGTGGGAGAACCATCATTTAGCAGGATTAAGTCTGAATTATTTATTTCATCGAGTAGTTTGGATGCCCCTGTACTGGTAACCTTACACCCAGCTTCCCAGAGGGGGTGGTGAGTGTTAAAATCTCCTACGATTATCCAGTTTTCAGAGGGGGTGAGGGAGCTTAACCAGTTTGAAGTAGGAGTCCTCTCATATGGCTGTGGAAAGTAAATATTTAGTATGTTAGTCTTTTTATCATTTAATGAAATTTGAATACTATTGGAATATCTTAGTGATAGGATGTCTTCAGTAGGAGGGGTAGTTTTTTGGTAATATATATTGGAACGGACGTAAGTGGCGGTTTTAATACGTCCTCTCAGGCTGTTAGCTGTTGGTGGAAATTGGAAGCCTTCTATCTTTGGAAGGCCTGAGTATTCGATATTTAGAGATTGTAAACAAAGAATTTGATATTGTGTGGGATTAGTGGCTAAGAAATTTACTAGGAAGTCTATGTTACTATTTATTGATCGGCAGTTCCATTGTAGAATACTAAAGGGGGTGTTATTGGACCCCATGTTCGGGGTCCCGGAAATTGACTTGTTCTAGTAATTTGTTTGATTTGTTTTTAAGGACGGTCTGTTCTACTTGTAGTTGATGGTGTAAGTCTGTTTCTGCCTCTGCCAATAGGACTATTCTCGCAGACCAAATTGGCCAGACTGAGTAAACTAGTGTCTTTGGAAAGGGTTGATGGGGGTGTGCCTGCCCCTACAGGGAAGAGGGCAGCCAGGCCATCCAGTAGCAGTGAGGGTTTGTTAGTAGTTTTGGCTTTAGCTAATGATATGAGAATTTGTGTTACAATCTGCTCTCTCGGGGGTTTATTTGAGGAAGCTTTAGCAAACTGTTCAAGGTTTAAGGTTGTAGGAGTAGAAGAAATGACATCTGATGTTTGGACTGATGTTTGCTGTTTTTGGTTGAAAGTTGTCATGAGTTTATCCATGTATTCAGTGACTGTTGTTATCATGGACTGAGTTTGTTTTTGAATTTCTACCGCAACAATCTGTTGTATTCTCGTCTCTGAGATTGTTTTGGAGAGAGAGGCTTTCAGATTGTTAGCTTTAAGCTTTAAGGAGCGAATTCAGTTGCTGTTTATTCTTGTTCTTCTTGTTTTGTATGAGACGACTGGTTTGGAAGTTATCGTTGGAGTGGAAGGAGTGTTGGTTATTATTTCATGTTGTATATGACTAGCGTTTTTTTGTGTGGTAGTGGTACAGTTTTGAAGGGCTGCTGCATAGCTCCCTGAATGGGGGATATGTATCCTCTCCTCTGTTCTCCAAAGGGTATCTACCTGAGGAGGAGGTGAGGGAGGTGGTTTCATACTTTCCCTTTCTGTCTTTTCATCTTTCAATTGTGTTTTTGCTCTACGAATTGCCTCCGAGAACGGTATGAAAGAGGCTCCTCTTATCTTATTTGCTCTGAGGCGAGCCTGGTACTCTGGGCACCCGAGGTAGGCACTCGAGTGGCCTCCACCACAATTAACACATTTCATGATGTTGGAGGAGCAGTCTTTAACGTTGTGTCCGCCCTGGGCACACCGCACACAGATTTCCCTGTTGGACCTACATTGGTCTTGCGAGT
>JAGGCT020004101.1:1272606-1298071 GCA_017654935.2 Phymorhynchus buccinoides
GCATCACAAAATGCTGCATCGGCCAATCCTCTCACTGCAGCCGGTGGACATTGCAACACGATCACTGAGTAGATATTTGCACACAGTGTGTACTCTATGACACGTTACAACATTCCAATAACACGTCATCGAGCATGTGCCCCTGCTCTATCTTGAAAGAGCATTGATGTAGAAGTCCATCTGGGTTGAAAATCAGGCACGGGGAGTTTTATTTTATAACCATCTGGTGCCCGAGTAGTCCGTCGGCTGCGTTCTACCAATGTTGTACTTTAGACACCCACTTCATGTTTACGACTCTCAGTCTCAAAGTCTGCTTCTTTTATGAAAATAACCCTAGGCTGATACTAACCCTATCCCTTATCCCCGGATATTCATTTGGCGAAAAGGCTCTTTACATGTAAGCTACGTGTATGTCTCAAACGCGTGTGTCATGTTTGTAAAGAAAACAATACTCTTCTTAGCAAACCATTTCGCTCTTCAAAAAGACTTAGTAAAACGGCCCAAAACGTGAGAGGCGTACTAATTAGTTAATGTTGAATAGAGTTTTTAGCAACACTTGCCATCAGTGAAAACGTCACACGTTTAACAACCAGTGGATGTGGCTGGGATGTGACTGTTTGTTTATTCGTTGCTGTTCATGTTGTTTTTACAAGCCTTACCAGCTCTGATTTGGTATGATTATCCAGCACCACTTAGCGTCCATACCTTGTGGGGCTTGGTGTCCAAAGAAGTGAAGCCAGGTTAGGCGACCATACCTTGTGGGGCTTGGTGTCCAAAGAAGTGAAGCGAGGTTAGGCGACCATACCTTGTGGGGCTTGGTGTCCAAAGAAGTGAAGCGAGGTTAGGTGACCATACCTTGTGGGGCTTGGTGTCCAAAGAAGTGAAGCGAGGTTAGGTGACCATACCTTGTGGGGCTTGGTGTCCAAAGAAGTGAAGCGAGGTTAGGTGACCATACCTTGTGGGGCTTGGTGTCCAAAGAAGTGAAGCGAGGTTAGGTGACCATACCTTGTGGGGCTTGGTGGTCCAAAGAAGTGAAGCGAGGTTAGGTGACCATACCTTGTGGGGCTTGGTGTCCAAAGAAGTGAAGCGAGGTTAGGCGACCATACCTTGTGGGGCTTGGTGTCCAAAGAAGTGAAGCGAGGTTAGGCGACCATACCTTGTGGGGCTTGGTGTCCAAAGAAGTGAAGCGAGGTTAGGTGACCATACCTTGTGGGGCTTGGTGTCCAAAGAAGTGAAGCGAGGTTAGGTGACCATACCTTGTGGGGCTTGGTGTCCGAAAAGAAGTTAGGCGACCATACCTTGTGGGGCGAGGTTAAGCGAGGTTAGGCGACCATACCTTGTGGGGCTTGGTGTCCAAAGAAGTGAAGCCAGGTTAGGCGACCATACCTTGTGGGGCTTGGTGTCCAAAGAAGTTAAGCGAGGTTAGGCGACCATACCTTGTGGGGCTTGGTGTCCAAAGAAGTTAAGCGAGGTTAGGCGACCATACCTTGTGGGGCTTGGTGTCCAAAGAAGTTAAGCGAGGTTAGGCGACCATACCTTGTGGGGCTTGGTGTCCAAAGAAGTTAAGCGAGGTTAGGCGACCATACCTTGTGGGGCTTGGTGTCCAAAGAAGTTAAGCGAGGTTAGGCGACCATACCTTGTGGGGCTTGGTGTCCAAAGAAGTTAAGCGAGGTTAGGCGACCATACCTTGTGGGGCTTGGTGTCCAAAGAAGTTAAGCGAGGTTAGGCGACCATACCTTGTGGGGCTTGGTGTCGAAAGAAGTTAAGCGAGGTTAGGCGACCATACCTTGTGGGGCTTGGTGTCCAAAGAAGTTAAGCGAGGTTAAGCGACCATACCTTGTGGGGCTTGGTGTCCAAAGAAGTTAAGCGAGGTTAGGCGACCATACCTTGTGGGGCTTGGTGTCCGAAGAAGTTAAGCGAGGTTAGGCGACCATACCTTGTGGGGCTTGGTGTCCAAAGAAGTGAAGCGAGGTTAGGTGACCATACCTTGTGGGGCTTGGTGTCCAAAGAAGTTGAAGCGAGGTTAGGTGACCATACCTTGTGAGCCCGGCTATCACAGCGGGTCCACAAGCAAGTGACAGCTAGAGGTTAGGTGACACTCATACCTTGTGGGGCGCTGGCCTAAGTAATTCACCTAAATAAGTGTCCAAAGAACGTGATGCGAGGTTAATAGCGACCCATACCTTTTCACCTTTGTGGGGACTTGGTGTCAAAGAAGGAAGCCAGGTTAGGCGACCATACCATTGTTGAGGGCTTTGGTTGTCCAAAGAAGTGAAAGCCAGGTATAAGCGACCATAACTTGAGGGGAACAATGTGTCCAAAGAAGTGAAGCGAGGTAGCGACCATACCTGTGAGGGCTTGGTGATCGAAAGAAGTGTAAATGCGAGGTTATGCGACTCATACCCTATGTGGAGGCTTGGTGTCCAAGAAAGTGAAGCAAGAAGGGGGCCAGGTGATGGTGACACTATTATCCATTGTGGCGCGCTTGCGCTGTCCAAAGACTTCACAGCGAGGTTAGGGCGACCATACCTTGTGTGGCTTGGTCGTGTCCGGCACAAAAAGAAGTGAAAGCACATAGACGGTTAGGCGACCATACCTTGTGGCTGGCTGTCGAAAGAAGTTCACTAAGCGAGGATTAGGCGACCATACCTTGTGCCGGTAGCTAGGTTTACAGAGAAGAAGTGAAGCAAATAAGAGGTAGGCGGACTATACGTGTGTGGGGGGCCCCTTTTTTTGGGTTGTCCAAGCAAGTGAAGCCAGGTAACCGCAGCCACCATACAGCCCTTGTGGCGTCTTGGTGTCAAAGAAGTGAAGCGAGGTTAGCGTACCGATACCTTGTGGCTTGGGTCCGAAAGAAGTGTAGCGAGGTTAGGCGACCATACCTTGTGGGGCTTGGTGTCCAAAGAAGTTAAGCGAGGTTAGGCGACCATACCTTGTGGGGCTTGGTGTCCAAAGAAGTTAAGCGAGGTTAGGCGACCATACCTTGTGGGGCTTGGTGTCCAAAGAAGTGAAGCGAGGTTAGGCGACCATACCTTGTGGGGCTTGGTGTCCGAAGAAGTGAAGCGAGGTTAGGCGACCATACCTTGTGGACAGGACCCCCCTTACAGTGGGCTAAGCGTACGTCCAAAGAAGTGAAGCGAGGTTAGGCGACCATACCTTGTGGGGCTTGGTGTCGAAAGAAGTTAAGCGAGGTTAGGCGACCATACCTTGTGGGGCTTGGTGTCCGAAGAAGTGAAGCTCCACACCACTAGGCTATGCAAACTCGGGGAATTCTACCACCGTGCTCTCCACACCACACAATGCAACACTGTCTGATCGATCATAGCTCACAAAAGACACACAGCATGAAATACATGTCATACAGTCATACATACGATACGATACAAGGACATACATACAATGTCATACATACATGTCTGACATACATACACACATACATACATACGTACATACATACATACATACATACATACATACGATAGCATACATAGGCCTACACACATTACATACATACATACATAACATACATACATACATGGACACGATATCATACATACATTACATACATACATACATACATACTATAATATACATACATACGTATCAACATACGTAAGTACATTACGTACATACGTACACACGTACCATACAAACACACACACACACCCACACACACACATAGCACACACACACACAACACACAAGTTTTCAAGTTTAGTTTAATCCTTTAGGCACCCCTATTGGGGGTGTGGAGGATACAACACAAAACAAAAAAAAGATACATTGGGTCATATCATCAAACGATAAAAAGAAATTAAACACTTGTTTAGACTTTTAGAAATAACGTTTCACATAGTCATTTAAATAAAAACAACAAATGTATGTTTTTAGAATTATTCACATGACATGAATTTAAACAATTTTAGCCTGTTTTATGAATTTACTCAATTTAAGTTGTGTTTTCTTGTTAGCACGAAACAGATTGCAAAGATTAAACATTGATAAACAAGATCGATATTTGTTAGCAATAAACATTCTCCGAAGTTGACTAAATTTTGGGGCATTGTAAAACAAAATGAAACTCATCACCGACAGTATTCATGCTACATTCTTTACATATCCTATTTTCTCTAATCTCACCCTCTCTTCTTCAATTTCGATCAGCAGTTTATGATTACTACAATGACATGTTATTAATGGATAAATGTATATGTCTGGAAGTTGTGTTACATATTTTTCTCTACAAAATTCATTTTTTATGCTTTTATAAAACATGCACTTAAAGCAAAGCTTCCCATGACTTAATATATTGATCTTTTATGCTCTTAATAACATTTTTTTTAAACAATTCTCTGCTGTAAAACTTATGTGAGAACCAAACACAATCATACCCAGTGTCAATTAAAATGGTTTGAATATTATTTAACCATTTGGATGAAAATTATTCATTTGCACACAAGTGAAATAAAATTGCGTACATTTTACTCGAAATTTTATTTGTGTTACGACTGTTAATAAATCCTGACCAAAAACGCATTAACCTACATTTGACAAGAACGGATATGGGATATATACCTAGTTCTCCAAGAACCATAGCTGACATAGTCTGTCGATTTAATTTGAAAATCATTTAAAAAAAATTCATTTGTAATTTTTCCAAAATTTCAAGATTCTCATAGCCCCAATATTTCACATCCACACACACACACACACACCAACATTACCACACGCACACACAACATACATACATACATGACCATACAAACACACATACATATGATACATACAGTACATACAGTACATACATACATACATACGTACATAAAGGATCAAAAGAATTGAAGAAGAAAAAAACCAAAACACCATTAAACTTTCCTCTTATGTATATATATTATATAATTTGCTATGATAAATTTTTTTGGGTATCCAATGTATGTTTTGTAACATTTAACTTTACTATTTCGTTTATGTAGTTCTGGAAAAGAAAAATAAGTGTGCTGATTTATATCTTTTTCTCCCAAACTGGGGGAGACTATACACAATGCCTATGCACACAGACAGCTGTTTCATATCGTGAGAAAGAAACTTCAGTCTGCCATGTCGGCCTGCAAAGAATGTTTCAACCGTGAAACATTCAAAGACTGAGCTAGAAGACTTTCTACAGCGATAAGGAGAATAATATATTACATACATACATTCACACATACATACACCACACACATACACAAACATACATCCATATATCACATACATCATACATAACATACCATACATACATACATGCATACATACATAAATGTATACATACATACATACATACATACAATGTATACATACATACATACATACATACATATCATGCAACATACATACATACATACACACAACATACATAACAATACATACATACGTACATACATACATACATAACATACATACATACAACATACACACATACATACATACATACATACATACATACACACACACACACACACACATACATACATCTACATACATACATACATACATACATACATACATACATACATACATACATACATACATACATACATACATACATACATACATCCATGCATACATACATACATACATACATACATAAACATACATACATACATAACATACACACATACATACATACATACATACACAGTACATACACATACATATTACATACATACATACATACATACATACACACAAACATACATACATACATACATACATACACACATACATACACCACACATACATACATACATACATACATACATTCATACATACACACACACACACATACATACATACATTGCATACATACATACATACACACATACATACATACATACATACATTACATACACAACATACATACACACATACATACATACATACATACCATACATACATACATACATACCTACATAATACACTACATACATACATACATACATACATACACACATACACACACATACATACATACACACACACACATACACACATACACTACATACATACATACATACATACATACAATACAACACATACATACATACACACATACACACATACATACACACATACATACACCACATACATACATACATACATACATACATGCATACACACAACACCACACACACATACACACACTACACACGACATACACACATATAATTACACACACATACCCATACATACACATAACCATACACATCACAACATACCCCATCAACATACCATACACATAACATACACACATACATACGCTAGCACACATACATTCACAGACATGAAAGCATTAACATACATACATACATATGCATCGGTGCAACTGAGATGCAACTACCGCACCAGTCCACAGCAGAGCACGTACCTGCCTGAGGCAGTGAGGTAGTAGAGGGTGGATCCCCAGGCGAACAGTGCCCTGGGGTGGCTCCCGGAGTGGTGCAGCCTCCTCTGGATCACCCTGCGGCCCATGGACATGCTCCATAGCCCGTCCTCCTCCGCGTCACTCCACTGCACCATCGAGCCTGGCCAGCATAAATCATCAGCATCATCATCATTGTCATGGTCGACGTCATTGTCGTCGTCGTCATCATCATCATCATTAATCATTCATTCCCCGAATACGGAGTGTGGATGCCCACGTGGTGGGGGAATCAAAAACGGTCACACATGTTATGTTCTTATCCGTTGCTGATGAAGTTGTTCCGTAGTGTTCAAGTGCTTTCCGCTGTTTGGGATGATACCCGGGGTCTTTAAACCAGGGTAAGCCAACACCTGACAATATCATCATCATCATTCATCATTATCTCATAATAATTATCATCCAAAGGCATTCCTCCGTAGTGTTCCGCTCCAATGTACTACGGAGAGCCTGTGCCAGCGGTCATCATCACACATCCATCATCTCACCACCATCATCCCATCCATCATCATCACCATCATCCATCATCACCATCATCATTCACATATCATTATCATAAACAGTAGCAACAGTATTGGTAATAATTCATCATCCGAACAATTCATCATCATTCAACATAATCATCAACATGTATCATCATCATCAATCGTCTGTCGCTGGTCGTAGTTTGTCATCATCATCATCATCATCATCAATCATCATCATCATCATCATCATCACCACCATCATCATCATCATCGCCATACCCTCCACAAATCTGGTCGTACCTCTTCTTTGTAAGTGTCTCAGCAATGCTCACTAAACCATCGTCAGAAAACACCAGACCGAGACAGCTGGGGTGACACCAGACTCCAGCTGGGGACAGGGACGTTTTCCATGGCCATGTCCGGTCAGATAGATGGTGCCGTCGACAGTGCCAAACACCATGCGGCCTGCACACACAATAACACTAATGATGGACATTTAGTTTGCTCTTTCATCCCAAAGTTCAGAACACTGGCAAATTTAATGAAGAACAAGGGCGGGCGCAAAGTTCCTTCGGGTGAGTTTTATTTTTCCTTTCGGGACATACGGACGCCGCACACACGCACGTACGGATGCATGGACGGACGGATTCAACAAACACCATAGTTCCCGCTGCTGAAGCTTTGAGATCAATTAACTCTTCTAGCACCATCGTCAAATACATTCGCCCAGTACATCTCTACACTCCCATCAAATGCAAAGACCTTCACTGCCAAGTGGCCTGGCATGTGTTCACTGTTTCTTCCGTTAAAACAACTCATGATCGTGTTGGGTGGTGTGTGTGTGTGTGTGTGTGGTAGTGTGTGTTGTTGTGTGTGTGTGTGTGTGTGTGTGTGTGTGTGTGTTGTTTGGTGTGGTGGTGGCATGAAATGTGTGCATACATGTGTGCTTGTGTGTAGTTTGGTTTTGTGGGTTGTGTGCACGCGATGCGTGTGTGTGTCTGTGTGTCTGTCTGCGTGCGTACGTTGTGCGTGAGGGTGTTTGTTTATGTGTGTTGGTGTATGTGGTCAGTCCATGCTGTGGCTTACAGAATGGGGTATGAACGAGTTGGCGTCAATAAATGTGTGTGTATGTGTGTGCGTGTGGTGTGTTGTGTGTGCGCGTGGTTGCGTGTGTGCGTGCGTTTGCTTGCGTGTGTGCGTGCGTGTGTGCGTTGCGTGTGCGTGTGTGGGGGTTTGTGTGTGTGTGTGTGTGTGGTGTGTGTGTGTGTGTGTGTGTGTGGTGCGTGCGTGCGTGTGCGTGTGCGTGTGCGATCGGCGTGCGCGTGCGTGTGTGTGTGTGTGTGCGTGCGTGTTGCGTGTGTGTGTTGTGTGTGTGTAGGTGTGTGTGTGTGGTGTTAGAGAGAGAGAGAGAAGCAGTTGGCGTTTTGTATATTGCGCTGTTTGTGGTTGGTGTCACTCTTGAATGTTGGTTTTTGTTGTCTGTTGATGAATAATTGATTGTAAAGCGCTTTGGGCTCATCTGAGGCAAAGAGCTATATAAATGTACTAATTTATTATTAATTCATTATTATTATTATTAATTATAATGATCCACACGATAACCAAATACCCCACTGCTCGCTTGCGATTGTTTCGGTTGAGATTTAACGGACAACCAAGAACATCAAACAATACATATTACTAGAAGTGTTAAAAGAGGAATTGATGAATTTACAAAACAATCAATCTAAGATAAAATTGGATGGTAAAACAGTATTAGGCAAAACGTGTTTGTAGGAATTGTGTTGAATATTTTATATGATTTGCATCATGGTGACCATCAAACTAAAACGGGTTGGACGAAAAAGAACCGGAAGAGAGGCCTATTAAAGCATAATGGTAATTGGACAAAGCACAGTTAGACCAATTTTGATACAGCTTATCATCTATGTTCGCCTCTTTAACCCTTCCACCGCCAATGTCGCATTTATGCACCACATTGGTTTAACACCCATGTCACTGAAAAGCTTAAAATCAGGGCCTGTTATTTGTAAGACCCCATTTTCTTGATTTTAGGAGGTAAGGATAAGCCTAGTGTTATACATGTCACAGAGGAATTCAAGATGTGCCCCCCCCCCCCCCTTGCATTTCTCGGTTAATTCTATTTTTTTTGTTTTTGCCTTTCTTACCATACATACCGCTGTATTTTAGGAACATTTTCAGCTAATTATCTTTTTGGAATATAACCCTAACCCTAGCCCTAAGCCTAACCCTACCCCCCTACTAGTAGCTAGACAGGTTCAACCTGGTGCGATTTGTCACCAGTTATGCGTTTTTCCGTCTTTAATAGGGGGGGGGGGGGGTAGAGTTAGGTGCTAGGGTACGGCATAAGGGATAAGTGAGTGGTTAAGGATATTGCTTTAATAGGATAGTGTAATGCCAACCATTGACTACCAATAGCAGAATGGGCATATGGAATTTTCTCCGCAGCTGGGCCTAAGAATTTTGTTAGTGGATGGATATATGTGGGTTAAGAGGATGCCCATGGTTTTGGTCATTCCAAAAAGGGTTAGTAGCTAAAAAGGTTCCTAAAATGACAGCTTTCATCGATTCTGGTCAAGCACAAAGTGCAAAACCTCGGAAAATTACAAATTAACCGAGAATTGTAGCGTTACACAGGACGGGTGGTTTGTGAGGGCGGAGGGTGCGTTATGGCGACTATTCAGTTGACCTTGTACAAGGTCCAATCTTTCTTCCTCTAATCTACCCAATTAGTTTAAAGGTTATCTCTCTTGGACTCTAAAATTGTCTGCCGCTCTGGAGGGTGCGCCAGGGCGATATAGAAGACCAGTGACGTGCTCGTCTAGAGAGTCTATGCGCAGAGCGACTCGACAGCTCGATGAAGACTTCTCAACCGGCGTAAATTATGCTTCGAGCGGAGACGTGTGTAAGAAACTCAAGCGCATGGTGCAGGGATAGGTAACAGTGCCCACATCTATCCGCAAAAGATTAACCCCGTGTGTGATCTCATGAAACTCGAATGCAGAATTTCTAGTCTCATATTGTTGCCACTCCATTGGGAGACTAATGTCTATAATGTCTACGACATTCGTGCTCATGAGTCTAAATTGACACTGCGAAATTCTCTATGCTTATCTTCATGGTATTAGTGCCCTTCTATCGTGGAGCGTGTGGCGGCGTAACTTCCACGCCCATGCTCTTTTGTTTCAACCCCGTACATTCGCCGCTAATATATAGTTCACATATGATGAAAGAAACACTGTATTTCCTATTTAATAGTAGCTAAATACTTTAATCCGTGAGCATGCGTTTGTAAATTCTTATCATCTTCTTTTGTGGTAGGTTTCACGTGTGTATCTTTCGACCTGAAGTTTGTCAAATTTACCGAATCACTAACACCATCTCATTATTTTATTCGATTATAATAATAGCTTGCTATATCATCAGTCGCTTAATCAAACCGTTTATTAACATCTAAGGCGCTTTATCTCTTAACGAAATATGCCTCAATATGAATAATTATTCATATTAATAAAGCAACGTCGCTTCACTACATCCTTCACGATTCTTACACACACTACTATCAACATCCTCAATACCCTACCCATGTGGCCATCACAAAAGAAAATCATGTTACAATATTAACTCAATATCACAATACATATACATATTACTTGTAATAAAATGACAATTTATAATGCCACATTAATAAACTTAAAACAAATTCGAATTTCTCAATATTACATAAGCGCAAATGATTACACATTGTAACAATAACCACAAGGTTCACAATCACCAACATTCAAAAATAGAGAAACAACAACGCTCATAAAACAAATGAAGACATACTCCGTATTCACGTTCGCACTCACGGGTTAAAACCGACGTACATAAAAGATACAGAAAACGAAAAGATTTAGTGTAAAACAAATTAAAATGAAATGACTTTGTAATTTCATATAGATATCTTCTTTCACAGGAGTACAATACAAGACACATCAAGTGACACGATACCGCACATACCAGCGAGAGAGAGGCAGTTGTGAAAAGTAATGCGGCGGAACCAGCGTATATGAATCCCAAGAGCTAACCAACACAACATTATAACACAACTTACAAACACACACACATCATCCAATATGCAAGAGCAGCACCACACAGCAATGAATAGCACACACACACTCTCAAACCACCCGAACTCCACACAACAAGATAACACACATACACTACGCTTTTGTAATTATGGCGTTGCCAGATGAGTAACGGAGTGTGGGAGGGAGGGAGGATAGAGAGATGACAGACATAGACAGAGAAGCGGGGAATAGTAAATAATACATCAAAGCCTCATCTCTCATTCGTCGTCTCTCTCTCGTCTCCTCGCTCTCTTTAATCATCATAACCCCTCTCTCTCTCTCGTCCCCCTCGTCTCCAAAAAAGTCTCCTCTCCTCTCATCTCTTTCTATCGCTACTCTCCATCTCGCCTCGATCCTAACTCACTCTGTATCGTTCTTCACTTCCTTCTATCTAAGGCTACCAATCATCTTCATACATCTATCTCGTGCGGTCGTATCTCATACAAGTTCATTTCTCCTCACTCGTCATCTCTCATCTGTCTCTAGTTCTCCTCAGGTCGTCTCATCTCATCTCTCGGTCTCTCTCCCTCCCATCTCATACTCTTCTTCAGTCTCACTCTTTTAATATGTCTCATCCAGATCTGTAAATCCCCAATTACGGTGCAGATCGGATTCTGTCCATTCTCTTCTCTCAATCCAGGGTTCAAATTTAAATGGCGACATCTTTCTCTCTGGCTGCGAATCATCTGTGCTCTCTGCTCGCGCCGTCGTTTCACGTACCACCCTTAGTGGTGCGGTGTGCAAATGTCGCCATCGTCGATGGAGCGTGTAGCAGAATCGTACAAGCAGTTTTCATAACGCGATTACTCAAGGGCGAAATGAACTCTGATCCGCCCCTCGGGAGCTACTTTAGTACGTGATCTCCGATCAGTGTGATGAAGATAGTGTTGTATGTGGATAGGTGTGGTCCGATTGTACTCGATGATGGCATGTGTCGTGCACTGTGTTGGTGTCCGCTGTTCGAGGTCTTTCTCCTGAATCAACTCGATCACAGCGAGCTTACACTTTTAAGGATGATTAAAGTCCTATGGCGCCTAGGTTTGCGCCCGAAGAATGACGTTGTTTCAAAAGGAGCAGTCAACTGCCGAACAACTACGAACTACCCTGTGCAGACGCCGATCGGGCGCCACCTGCACGAGCAGTCCCCTCGCAGCCGATGTACTTGCCTAAATCGTCTAAATGTGTTCGGCTGGTCAGCGCAATACAGAATAACGCATTCATCACCGAGCACGTAACTGACATAAAAAGGAGCGTATACACAACAAGCCTAACTGTGAATAGTTGGTTATTTTTATATAGTATCCTTGAGAGCCTTGGGTTTTTCGGTATACCCGTGATTTGTGAGCTGCGCGCACAGCGTGATCATGTACAAACGCACGCAACAGAAAAATTCCATACAACTGATACGATTATGCGACCATTCATAGCAAGACAACCATGTTGTGAAAAAAAAAACTGCTTTAAATACATGCACAACTTCAGCGCGAGACGTATATTATGAGACTTATGATGTTGTCGTGGTTTGAATCCTCCTAACTGGTGCGACCTTTTTTATGGGGTTTACAACTAGATTATACATCAAATATAAGCAGTCACACTACAATACAGCAGTCACATAATTTAAAAGTGATTTATAAATGAATTAGGCACACTTAACAAGATAGAAGCTTATGCCCCCAAGCTATGGTGCGACCGATCGTAACGTTGACCTTACAATATCCACGTAAACTGACAAATACATTCATGATAACGCATTGTACTTGGCGAAACTACTAACAAATCTTGCATGATGATACAGACTGTAAATCAATTTTTTGACAACAACGGACGAATAGCCGGACGGTAAGGAGTCACTGTTGGTACTGTTATATATAAAGCCCAGGAACGGAACCCGGACGGCACGGACGACCATTACAAAAACAGTAGGCTCTCCTCTCATCCCCCGACTTAACGGACTACGAGGGACATAATCAAGACTTAAATCGTTCTTCACTACTTATCCTACTACTGGCAACGGAAGTAATTATAGATGACTTTCACTATTTATCAATTACAATAGAGACTACAAATAGCGATACGACTCAAAGCAGGAGAGATCATTGATTGAATTCGATTTATTTATAGAGGAGGGTAATACGAGACATAAGCAATATAGCGGGGATTCATATTCGAGATGACGAGAGATTATTGAAATTGAATTGAATTCCAATTGAATTCTAATATTTATAAGAAGGGTAATGAGAATATAGCAAACAGTTATGGTCGGGAGAGAGAGAGGCGAGAGTCTATGTTAGCAGCAGAGAGGAGCATGCAGTATGAGGGAGAGAGAGAGAGTACAGAGAGTAGTACGGGGGGGGGGGACAAGGGAGATTCGCACCCCCCGGCCTACCGCCACACACCACGACGGGGCGCCGCGCCCTGCTAATGCATATTGGATGAACCCTGAAGACAGCGAGAGAGAAGAAGCTGGGGGGGGGGGAGAGGTGGGGCATCAATACAAACGCCGATGAACGCGGCGGATCCATTGTTAACGACCTGACGATACATGCACAGAACTGCCGTGCACGCGACGACACTTGACTGCTGCTGTATCAGCCTTCCACGTGAGAGTCGTAGTGAACCAGATGACCTCCACCCTGTCACCATGTTGTAGTACCAGTTGCACGAATTTCGTAGGGCGGGCGCCATCTTGTCAATCGGAGCAATGGAGTGTGAACACTACTGGGGCCTTCGCTTGTCATGTCTTCTGCTTGGTATCTCTGCGTCGTATACAATGTTTGCTCACGAGTCCACCGCCAAAAAAGAAGTGGGTGTCACAGTGCAAAAAAAAAATAGAAAAAAGTCTTCATCAATTACGATTCAGAAAAAAAAAAACCACTTAACACAAAGATACACTAAAAGCCTATAGACAAATAAGACTGTAGGCCTATCGATTAAATAAAAATATTAATACATATATAAAACTAAATGTTCATAACAAAATGAATAATTCTACTAAATAAAACACACCAACATGACAACACTAAGCAAACAAAAAATCGTGGGTAATTAAAAATAGATTTAATAACGAGTCATTTTATTTTATAGCTATTGTTTTGCAATTCGAAACCTGACTGATCGACCGTCCAACATACTGAAAATACCTGACTAGCCGTCGTTTCACAGTTACCAACTAACTTACTAACCAAATAATCCAGTCTCTTTTATAGCAACTAGTCATTTTTCATTGTAGTTTTAGTTGGAAATATATAACCATCATAAACTACAGTAGCTAACTAACCTCGTAATGCAGGTGACGCCATCTGTGGCAACCGGAAGCCCTAATTGGCAAGTGACAGGAGTCGCCATTCCATTCTACTGCAAAGCTGCTGCGAGCACCTCCGTTATCCCAGCTCCGCAGTGGACTGTGTTGCACAAATATTTCAGAAAATGTGTAATCCGCGTGTAAAGAAGAGAAAGAGAGAAAGAGAGAGAGAGGAGAGAGCAGACGTAGAGAGAGTAGCAGAGAGAGAGAGAGATAAGAGGGGGATCTGCGGGGTGTGGGGGTGTGGGTGAGGTGTGCGTGGGGGATATCATAATTGCAATCATCTTGATTGACATCATCATATGTGATAGTGCCTTGCTTTGCTATCTCTCCTTACTCACGCAATCGATCTGCCTTCATTCGACATCTTCGGTTCTCCTGCTTAACTAAACAACAGTGCTAAGTATTGATTTATGACGAGTGTCTAACATCTTCGAGTTCATATTGCGTGATTGGAGGAAGGAGATGGCGTCGCGGAGAACGGGGGG
This sequence comes from Phymorhynchus buccinoides, assembly GCA_017654935.2. Taxonomy (NCBI): domain Eukaryota; kingdom Metazoa; phylum Mollusca; class Gastropoda; order Neogastropoda; family Raphitomidae; genus Phymorhynchus; species Phymorhynchus buccinoides. The sequence continues at coordinate 1,287,456 of JAGGCT020004101.1, forward strand.
GGGGGGGGGCGGGGGGCTCTGCGGGGGGGGGGGGGGTGGGGGTGGGGTGCGGGGGGGGGGGGGGGGGGGGTCTGTGGTTGGTCGTGGGATTAAACCCCCCGCACAGAGAATGTAACTAACAATTAATAATGAGCCTTCTTCAGGACCAAAAATGTAAAACGTTCAGTCCATACTCTTTAGTGAAACTATCGCCTCTCCTTATCTTCTATCTCACAAGGATCCAATCTTCCCACCATATCAAGTCGTCCTCTGTGTCCCGTCCAGCAGTCCACAAAATGTCTCTCCACTTTGTGGTTTTGCACACCATTGAATCTAATCCATTGCAGTTTGATCGGAAATTCCAGATCGTTACTACGGGTACTCAACTAACGGAGTATTAAAAAAGATAACATTCTATTTTCGTCCATCTGCCTCTGCTGAAGTCTGTCTCGCGTCATACTAAAAGACGAGATCCTTGACGTTCATCGATCTTTGCGGGCAAGCTGAATGTCTAGTGACAGGTCATCACATTCATGAAACTGCGCGTGCCTGAAGGTCATGTTGACGTTGGTCATTGTTTCTGGTCGTCGGCTCATGACGATATTGTTCTTCGTAAACAGGAGCAACAACAATGGTGACTTACATTATTGCAATCCAGTACAACAGTACAGACATTAACAGGATGACTCGATTGTAAATTGCTGGACTTCTCTGCTGCCGTTACTACTGATTTTTGCTTGTTTTAATACTCGTGGTCGCCACTCAGCCCCCAACCGTCCCATCTCTTACGCCTACTGGTGTTCTTTCTCATCCTAATACGTGGCAGATTTAACGTCGATGATATAGCCCTGACATGCGACTCTGTTGCTTGTCGAGGGGACCTATAAGATTTCTGTACAATCTTAATGCTTTATCCTTTAGGAGGCCATACTAATATTTTTCCACATCCCTCCAGTTACTATTATGTCCATTCCACGCCATTTACCATCGCATCTGTCCACCCAGTCACGCTCTGCTTATACAATCCATCCATCCTACATACCAACTTAATCATCCACCAGTCTAACTTCCACTTCATCTTCAATCCATCACCTCCATCGCCATCTAATCACATCCATCACCGCTCCACGCGCACGTCTTTCTTCCTCACTCGCACATAATTATTTCAATTACCACATCTCCAACGTCCATTATTCCCCACGCACCCCCACATCACCACCCCATCCCCCACCACCCAACCGGTCAACCACATCCATCCCAGCCATCTATTCATCCATCTCAAATACCAAAGCATGGTCGTAAGAAAAAGAGGAGTTTGTGCTCTATTCATAATACAATCAATGACACCAACAACAGTACGTGTAGGAAAGGTTCATAACGTTCTTTCTTTTTCGTTACTTGTGCTTCCAGGTAAGGGCGACCACACTCTTTTAGAAGATTCTTATAGGAAGGGATACCCAACATGTCGACTACGGCTCCATGTTCAGGACCTAGTTTTTATTCAACAAAAAAAAATAAGGCGAAGTCCTTTGTGGCCATACATGACGCCTTCTGAGAATTCAGCGATATACCATATCGATTCACATCGAGTAACAACATCACGGCTTAGACAAGGTCTTCTCTGGCGAAACCTGTTTTAATAATTTTCAAAACTGCAACTTCCTAACTTCTAACACTAAATGACGCAAATTAAATTTAAGTCAAATGGTTCTACTTTTGCAGGTCTCAATGCGCTAATGTGGGATATTCTTCAATTCTTTCTTTTACATCTTTACTTTAAGCGTCAATAACTTGTACCTTCGTCTTTTCTCGAGTATTCAATGAGACCAAATTAGTAGGAATATATAGAAATCCCTTCGATATTTGGCGCTCCCGCTTACCTTATTAATTATGCCATTTCTCTGTAAGGCATGACTGTCTTTGTTTACGTACTACACTTATAGCTATGCCCTCTCCCGGTATCGCCATAAGTGCAATACCTACTCTCTCCTACGTCATCTCTTCCTCATCCTTCCGCTATCGCCTTCCTACCCTCTCTCACTTCTGTTCTGTTCTAAGAGGGTCGTCAAGCTCAATCTCTCTCTCTGCCCCCCTGGCCTCGCTCATCATCACCCAACTCTGGTCTCCTCCCTCTCCTCTCATTCTCGTCTCTCTCTCTGTAATGAATTGCGCGTGTGCAGTCGTGTGTGTTCTGCGTGGTTTTGCGCGTGCGTGCGTGCGCGCCGCATCTGTGTATGTAGATCTGTGTGCTGTGCTGTTGTGTGTGTGTAGTGTAGGTAGGTGTGTAGTGGTGTGATCGTGTGTAACGTTGTGCTCCGTGCGTTGTAGTAGTGATCGCGTGTCTAGCAACGAGAGAGAGGCTCTGAGTGAGAGAGAGAGGGGGTGGGGTTGGGGGCTGCGGGGTTTAAGAAGAGTAGAGGTGGGCATACAGTGTGTCAGTGAATGCTAAGTGATTAATAACTTTGTGTATCCATGATTGTCGTTCATACAATTTCAGATATGTATCAAGTATTTTGTTTGTTATTATTTATTTCTCTCATCTTTCTCATGCTCATTCTCATGTTGCATCGTATACACTCTTGTCCGTCTGTACCGTGCTTCTGCCTACGCTGTCTGTCCTTTAATCCTCTCGTAGTCAACTCACTCTCTCTCCGTCTCGCTGCGTTTCTCTCTCGAGTCTTCAGCTCGCCTTCCTTCCACTTCGTGCCTTCTCTCTGCTCTTGCTTATCCTCTTCCATCTCTCGGTCAATCCGTTCCATTGCGCTTGTTCGTCCATTCCCTCGTTTATCCTTATATGACTCTTTGCTGTCTCGCTCTACATTTTCTTTCTCTAAACCTGTAGTCGCCACTTTTCACTCTCCTCATCGATGTAGGTCGCGTTATCTTCTTTAGCTCTCGGCACCTTAGGCACTCAACTCTCTGCCCCTCTCCCCTCTTCAAATTCTTCTATGATTTTGTCGTTTACCTGTACGGGTATTTCATTTTTTGTTATTGTGATCTAGTACTCACTTATTTGTTGTTCCCTCCACATCCCATTTCTTTACATTGTATCATATAATTATATATTATCACGGCGGGTGCCGTGTAGACGTATTTTTAAGTGCGTCTACATTTTTCTCTCTCAAGTGATATTCAGCTGTCAGGCAGATGTTGGTTTTGCGCGTATCAACTGTGTAATATTAGGGGCACTGTGTGTCATCAGGTCGCTGGTATATAAACTGTTCTGTACCAAGAGGAAATATCGCCAGGTCGTCGCGTTTTAACGAGCCGGGATTATCACATATCAAAAGTTTGCTTAAGCGAGAGGAGTGATTCTTAAAGAAAGACAGTATCACGCACAAGGAATAAGCACGTAGACAGTTCTGGAATTAGCCGTGGTACGTCATCAATACAAATATGTCGCACATTTCACTCAGTAGATACTCTTTTTCAGTTCAACACTCATCGTCCTGTATCGTCGTCATGTGGTGAAACCATCACCTGTTGTGAACGCGTTTTGGCAGGGGTAAATACGTCCACTCCATGTCGTAGCTTATAGCCATGCGTACAATACATTGTTTCAATTATGTTCTTCGTCTTTGATCTTGGACTTTTCTGTGTATCAACCTGCTGATGCGGTTATATTCTTACATAATCATGATTTTTTTTATTTGTACGGCTGAAAAGCCACAAACCAAATACTTGACCACTTTGTGCGGAGTCGCGGTCGGATCTTTCTACTGTCTGTCAGGTCCAAAATTTACGCCACATTTTGTGACAAATCAAATTGGTCGCTACTGTCAAATATCTGCATCAATCGTAAAGGCTTTTGGTCACACTTACAAATTGAGGGCCCTTCGCTACTTTAAAAATGACTGTTCTTTAAAAGCGCAGTACAAATAATAAACATACGTAATATCTGACAGACCTACAACGACACGCGTACGATACTTCGCAGTGCTATTCTTTTCTGATGAGTTGGACATAGCAGTACGTATCCCAGTTTTAAAGATTTTTTTCCAACAAGTATATAAAGAGAGTTACGAAATGAATTGGGTATACAGAGATGTGACATTGCTGTGTTTACAGATTATAAAGGATTGGCAAAGCAGATTGGAGTCGGCCTAACTAACTAGACTGCGTGCCAATACTAATTGCGATTTTCGCGCTTGCTTCATCGATCTTGACTAAATCATTAATGGGCCCCCTTCGCTAACCTACGTGCGAGGTCGGTGGGTGCAAAAGAAAAAAAAGACGATTGCTCCAATACAGGCCTGACTTTAGCTGAGTCAGCAAACAATGCGTGTCGTTCTGCCTAAAACGGTTCTTTTAACACGGTTCGTGCGGAAACGTCAGGACGTCAGATCTTCGCAGATCTCCATATCGGGCGTGTGCAAACTCAACTCGAAAGCTGACAGGCTAGCCCTACTCACCTGCACACCTAGACACTTCTATGCGTTGATTTGCTGTCTTCTAGAACTAGGGGGGAGGGGGGAAGGCGTGTGGCGCTAGGCAAGGAGAACGATGGGAGGCGAGTAGGCGCTTTTCCTACATCAAATAGTTCCCCTCTACGTTCTGAAGTTTGGTGTTTGGCTCAACCAGATTTTGTTTTGAAGGTCATAACGGAATCAATACTCAATCTGCGCTCATTAGAATCTGTACAGGAAACCGAGCAACCAATGATGAAGTGTGTCGCTGTCTACTCACATCTACTACAGTGTGCGTATGCGCGCGCCGCGGCGAGCCCGCGGCGCGCGCGCGCGTGTCTGTGTGCGTGTGTGTGTGTGTGTGTGTGTTCGCTTTGTGTTTTGTCGTTGTGAGTTTTCACAACATTTAGTCCCTACTTTTCTCAATGACAAAACCTTAAAGGGTCTGTTCTGTCGAAAGGCTTACAATTGCTTTCTCTGAAGCTTCGCGGGGTTTTCAGGTGTGCGACTTGCTGCTTTTCCCTTCTTCCTCTCATATCAATTCTTTTTTTTTACAATCGACTTCGAAGAGCCTGATATATATCAATGGTAAGCGGGCCGTCCGCAAGTCATTAGGTCGCGGCACGCACTCTCTATACACGTCCCGTGGTCCGGTTCCGAGTCTGCTCCTCCTTGCCCTACACCTTTGTTTTTTTTTTTCTTTTTTGTGGGGGCAATCATTTTTTTTTAAAGAACATCAGGGGCTGTGTGGGCGGGGCGGGAAGGGAGGGGGCAACCCCACATATTTGTTTTGGTCTCTTTTCAATCATTATTTACATATAACCATTCTTCTTCCTGTCGATAGCTCAGACATGTTCCTTATCAATTCATGAAAACCAGATGGCTTCAATGCTTTGCTCGCCGCAGAGTGCGGAGCACGGGTTTTATCTAGTTGTATGTATAACGGCCTGAATTCATTATGTGTCCCAGTTTATCTATTGATAATGTGCCTGCTTTGATGATACTGTATGTTCGTTTTCTTGCTTTGCATGCCTGTCTTAATTTATTGAATTCTTTCTTTGATTTTTCTTTTTTTTGTGTGTGTCGTTGTAGGACCTGGATGACAAAAAGTTTTTTAATACTTACTCTATTATCCCTCAGAAAATCAAAGTTATACATTCAATTCATTCTCTGTCTCCGGACCGTCCTCACAACTTCCATGATTATGGGGCAACAGGCCTAAAACATTAATTCAGCCTCGTCGTCTTTGTCTTCGTATTCATTCTCTTCTGTTCGTCTTTCCCGCCAGTCTTTTCTCTCACCCCCCCTCCATTCCCCCATCTCTCTTTCCTTGTCCCTCGTGCTGTCTCTGACTCTGGTCTCAATTTGTCTCCTCTAAACTCTCACTTCTTTTTCGCCTTCACCGCTTCTCTCATCTCCCTATTACCCACCCCCCATAATAAAACCCCCCCCTCCCTCTCTCTCCTCCTCTTCTTCCCTCAATCCTCCTCCTCTCTCATCCAATCGTCCCATCGGTCTCGTCTCGCTCACGTCATTCGTTCTGCTCTCAACATTCTCTCACCCCTCCATTCCGCTCCTCTCTCTCTAATAAGAGTAAGTGAGTAGTTAGGTAGATGTGTTTAACGTAGCCAAAATTACATTGGTGGCTGGAAGAGTGTTTGTCTTTTCCTTTTGTTCTTTTTTATGTGTTGTTTATATTTGATCTTTTGGTTTTCTGTTTTTCTTATTTTTATTATTGAATGTTGATGCTCTGCTCAACCATGTGACTGTTTGCATTCACGTGTTTGCCGTTTTCTTCTTCTGTTGACAGAGTTTTCGCTGTGTGCTCAATGTTGTCCTATGGGTATCTCGAGTTATCATGTTGCATCATGCTTAGAATCAAGGCGTAATGGATAGAATATACGTGCCCAGCTAAAGTTTCTTCTATCCTTGTACATAAAGTTCTGAAGTCCTCTCTCCTCGCTCCTCTCTCCCCTCGTCTCTCTCTCGTCCCATCCTGACTTCTCCGGTCTCTCACTTCTCTAACGTAAGAATCGACCCCTCTTCTGAGTCTCGCTCTCCTCTTCTCCTCTTCTCTCCCCTTCTCTCCCTCACATCTCCCATCCCCCCAATCTCCCCATCTCCTCTCCTCGCCCGCCCTTCTCTCTCCCCCCCCTCCTCTCTCACATCTCCTCTCTCTCGCTTCCTCTCCAGCCATCCTAAACCTCTTTACCCTAAGAATTAGCGAGTCCTGAGTAGCGTTGACCACAGGAACTAACAAGTGCCAACGGACGTGTTTTTTAGTTGCCTCCAATGTCGATTAACTACCCCCAACCGATCGCGTCTAACCGTACAATCTGTAAAAGTCCCCATCATCATCATCATATCATCACATCATCATCATCATAATCGTCGACGACGTCGTCGGCATCATCATTACCATCGTAGTCCTCCGTCTCGTTCTTGTCTTATCACTCTCATTCATCATCATCGTTGTTGTAACCGTGTCACCATCTATGGGATTTAATTTTTTGTCTGTTTGTCCTGTCTGAACTACTGTGTTGTCTACAGTCTGCATGTCTGTCTGTCTGTCATTTCTTGTCCCCCCCTCTCTCTCTCTATCTGTCTGTCTGTTTGCTTGCTCTCTGTCTTTGTCTCTGCGAAAACTTGCAGCGTGTGTACTGATGGGCGTCTTGGTGATGCTAGACAAGGGACGTCTCAAAGAGACGGATTGTAGAGAGAGCGAGAGAGGAGGAGTGATCGGACTGAAGAGAGAGAGAGAGAGAGAGAGGAGAGGAGGAGAGAGAGAGAGAGCGAGAGATTTGAGAGTGATCGACTGAGAGAGAGATAGAGAGAGAGAGAGAGAGTAGAGAGAGAGAGAGAGAGAGAGAGCTGTAGTCATTCACAAACTATCTTGTTTTTGCGATCATACAAGTCAGTTCTCAATCTCTCTCTCTCTCTCCTCCTCTCTCTCTCTGCCTCATCTCTCTCGTGTCATTCACTGACCGTTTTGTCTTGCTTGTGATCGAAGTCAAGATGCGGGGGTCTGGTCAAGCCGGTCTGAGGTATGGAGTTTTGGATCAATCATCGACATAAAAAAAAGACCCGCGCAGATTTCGGCAGAACTGGCTCCAGATGGTTTTCCACCGCAAAACTATGCACCTGAAAGAGCCAGGATGAATGAATAGAGAATAAAAGGAAACAAGGCAGACGTACACAAACGTGAATATTAAAAAAAGCCGGCTATCTAAGTGTTACAAAAAGTAGTACGCCCCCCCCCCCTGTCAAGTAGTGTCAAGTCAATTCAACTTTAGTCCAAAAAAACCATGGGCAGCATATGAATATAAAACCCATTCATATTTGCGGTATTAAACATACATATAGTTCTTAAGACTTCATAACAGTACACATCACTACATGGGCCTCCTCAAAAACAACAACTAACTTTTTTTTAACATATTTCATCACATATAAACAGGCAAATAATACCATCATGGCACAGATACACACCATACACCTACACACATTGCATGCACCACACACAGTTCTGGAATTTCACATGTGAATCATTTTTTTGGTAACCCAAAAACCGCTAATGTAACTATCTCTCATAACAAATATTGACAGGATGAAACAAGACAAAAACACTTAGAACATGAAACTCAGACATGGAGATGCCATTCGTGTACCAAGAGGTGTGGAATAATAGATAGAAAACATAACAGAGTGGGGTTCGTGATATCCACTAGGTTCAGAACTCTTTTAAAATAGCCTTTATGACAACAGCTAAACGACTGAGGATTTCTTTTATTTTTTTGCTGAAATAAGGATTAACCTTTACTACGTTGGGGTTTTTAAACAATAATGTTTGGCAATGTTATAACGTTTTCTAGCTCCTGGAACGTTTGACAATTCATAACACATATGAAATTCTCTCCTAGAAGCTGTGGCCGCACTTAGAACAAAATATTTCAACTATGTGGATATTTTGGTGATTCTCCCCGTTTGGATGGGTTAATCTATGATTTAATGTTCTGAATTGACAAAGAACAATAAAGTTTTTCGGTAAAATTTTTAAAGTGAATCTTCAGAACAGATAACATAGGCTTTTATGCAATTTTTTTTATAGTTATCCTGATATTTGTTTTTCTTCCAGCTGACAGAGAACCACTGTATGGATAATTGGATCTTTTAGGGTGAGTAACTTAGCTTTAAACCAGTTTTGTGAAATATTGGTGTGTGGTTGCTGTAAGCCACAACCACTCAATCCAAGTTATCTAATAAAGTTTTGACCAGAAATAAAGTAAAGGTGACAGCATGAGTTGGTTATTCGAGATACTATATCGAAATTGTGAGAAAGAGGGTAGCGAGAGCGGATAAAACGATACATGTCAGGAGAATTTGGACTGGTTAGTTTATCCTCATTGACATGTTTTAAACCACAAAATTCAACATTCTGCTCGTTGCGCTTGAATCGTCTAAAGAGTACTGGCGCGAGAAATTCCCTATAAAAACCATACAGCTTGAGGTGTAGTTTCTTTAATTTGGAGAAGCAATATTTATGTAACGACAGTTGGCAGTTTCTGAAAGCTAAATCTGTCATTGTTATGGCACCATACTCACTTCCGTAAAGAAGAATAAGGAGTGTAATTTTGTCGAATAACTCTATTTGTATATCTATAGGTAACATAATCTTTTACACTTTTTTAATAGGTCAAAACATAGCTCGTGATGCGTTGTTCATAAGAGTTTGTTTTGGGCGACACTAAAAATTATTGTTGTAGTTAAAATAATGCCCAAATATGTATAGTGCCAAATACCGTTTTAATACTTTTCCCCATCGTATTGGTTGAGATATTTCGTATTTACCTCTAGAAAATGCACAACTCTGGTTTTTTTAAGATTAGACCTCGTAAAATTCCATTTATGCAATATTCATGCATTGCTTCTAATGCTTATTGTACAGTCCCTCTACTGAGTTAATGCGCAGATAACCATTGTGTTAGTCAGCTATAACTAAAAAGCGTTAAGAACGGCTAAATGCACTCGAACGCGCGCGCAGCGTTATTTGGCCTCCAGTGAACTTGACCTTTGGACTAGCACGAAAGTGAACTCTTCATGTATCGAAATCTTAGGCAGGCTAGAGCTTCCTATACTGGCGCGACCAAGTTTACACGGCGATGCGACAATTTTGAGCACAAGACCATAGAATCCATATCCGGTCAAAAGCGGCTCGAGAGGGATACATACAAACATACAAACATAGTCCGCCTCAGACACGAGTGAAAACATATGACCAATAGTCGCTTTTTTCCCTCTACGATCGCGGTGGTAATAATAGAAAACATTTATGATTAGCATTAATATTCTGTTCTTTTCACGTCCAACCAGTAGCCCCCCAGCCTCCGTCGTTTAGAGTATGTAGCGCCATTCATGTTCCAGCTGATAGTTAAGGACTGGAATCGTTAAGAAGTGAACAGCCAGACTCAATGGATTGGCGGAAAGGTATTTGTGTCACCGTCCTGACAGGACTCCTGGCTGAGTCACTGAAAGAGAGTTTGAACAGTTTCCTTCCACCCTAGAAACCATACTGAAGTTTTGCTAGTAATTATACATGTCTTTATAACGCTTAAGATCAACCATCCCCTGCCAGAGTTAATTAATTTAATGCTCCACGAAAAATAGCTCTGTGTGTGTACTACTCCGGAAAGGCTTGTTTGCATAGAGTCAAACAAACAGAAGTATAAATTTTTTTGTAACTTGATTAGGAGAGAGTATCGATTATGTGCAATGATAGGGGGTGACCCGGATCATCCACCATTCAAAGCTACGCATGACGTTGTTCACATGAGAAGCAGCATGTTGCCATGTCTCAGGAAAGGCATAGGTTGGATGCAGCTAACGGTTTAAAAAAACCAATAAACTTAAAGAAGCAACTTTGAGAATTGAGGGTCATTAAACAAAGAGGGTTGCTAAAAGTTAACTTTGCTGGCCACAAAACTGGTTACGGTCCTATAGGACGATCAGTTAAGAGTGGAAACGTTTGGGAAAAAGAGAAAGGAAAGGGGAGAATAAGGAAAGGGAAGGAAGGAAGGGAGAGTAGAGACGGATTAAAAGAAGGGGAGAAAAAGAAAGAAAAAGGACTGCACAGACAGTAACAGAAAGACAGAAGGCAACGAAGCAGTGCATGACCTAAGTGAAATCACATGGCACGAATAAATAAACGAACAAATGATAATGAAGGGGTCCTTA